>VURO01024278.1:1839-12006 GCA_015108175.1 Pelvicachromis taeniatus | reverse complement strand
CCTTATCCTGAAGTTATGGCTCTGACTTGCCGACTTCCCTTAGCTGCCTTGTTCTAACATGCCAGAGGCTGTTCACCTTGGAGACCTGCTGCAGATATGGGTACAGGGCCAGCCAGAGCCAGCTTGCTAATCTAGTCTCTTTTTCGTGCTAATTCGTACGTGCCGTACAAAGTAGTGCCTACTTTGGTTGGCGGACGGACATGTGACCAACATATCACTCTTTTCCGTGTCTGATCACATGCCTTTCCGCCAGGCAAAATGGCGGAACAAACCAAAACAAATCCTCTTACGATGTCACAAAAATCATGAAAAAGCCTCAGAAAAGCCGCACCGGACAATAAGCCGCAGGGTTCAAAGCTCGTGCAAAAAGTAGCCGCTTATTGTCCGGTATTTACGGTAAACCCCTTATTCTGAAAAAGGACATTTTAATATGTAGAGTCAGTCACTATTGACCATTGTTGAACTGGGTAAAGAGTAAATTCCTGCACCACATTGTTACCATTGCCAGCATTACCTGTTTTGTGATGATTATGTAATTGACAAATGTTAGCTTTATGTCAGAGGGGCTGCTAAACATTATATGATGTCATCATAGAGTTATTCTGACCATAAATGGACTGATTGAATGATTCGTTATTGCCATAAGTAGAAGCAGTGGTGTGTCATTAGGGGAATCCACACATCCAAAACAAGGAAGTGAGACTGAGTGATCAAAGCCAACTCATAGGTCAAAGATGATTGCAAGTTCTTACTCTCTGTTTGTGTGTATGTGAATCTATGTCAAGTATTTACAAGTCATGCTGCTAAAAATGGTCTTATAGCATAAGATCCATGACATGTGTGAATTTGTCAAAAATGTGGTCAAGCACGCCCAGAGTACAAGAAAAGATGATGTCTTGCCAAACAGTGACCAGTGTGTCATAAGTGGCCCTCAATCAAAGGAAAGTTGAGACAAATCGCAGCGGTCCCAAAGGTGACACTATCAAAGTCTTATTATGCTTTGGTTCAGCTGCGTGTTTCCTCCTGAGGAGCACGCACACAGGCACAGGAGGAACATGCAAACTCCACACAAGAACAATTCAGCCAATCAAAAGCTTCCTGCTCAGGCAGCACCTTCACCAGTGTCCTACCAGCGGCCACGTGGGTGTTAGTCCTTTCAAACAGCGTGCTGTTATTGTCATTCTTATATAAATGTTGACATTTAAATCCAGATTTTGTAAAGTATTGATGTAATCTTCAGAAGCATGGTGTATTGTGTGCTCCAGTTGCCTTTGAGAAAGCCAACGTCTTTGGGCTCACTTGTTTTGTAACGTGGCCCACCCACACAGACTGTTGCATGTGTGCGTGTTTATTGTTCAAAACAGCAACAATTGCAGCCAGTGATGTGGAAATATTGGCTATGGATTTGTTATGGTCTCATTCGTCTCGTCATCCGTCTCGTCTCTGTTTTCTCTCACTCTCTTATAACACCAGGCCATCGCTACTAAATGACGGATCATTCCACTGCAAACGCCACCTTACTGAAAGTAGACCCATTCATCAGTTCACTTTATTAGTGTGTGTGTGTGTGTGTGTGTGTGTGTGTGTGTGTGTGTGTGTGTGTGTGTGTGTGTGTGTGTGTGTGTGTGTGTGTGTGTGTGCATTGCTCATGTCCTAACGCTGTGAGGACAAAACTGTTTGTTTGGAGTCATATTGTTGAACCGCTCTGACTTATGGGGAAAGATGTAAGAAGTGATGTAAATCATCAAACAGTCATGTTCAGGTTCGTTATAAGTTAAAGCCATATATACACACAGATGCTTGAAGTTCATTGGAACAAACATTAGTGACGATGCTTCACTGGATTACTGATGACGACGTTAATGCGTTTAAGCTGCATTAACGCCGTTAATGGCGAGTAACCCCTCACGCACGTTTGACCAAACATCACTGTGTGCGTCTCCTATATGATATATTTAACTGACATTTTTTATCATAACAACCAACGATTTATACAGGAAACTCATGACGATTAACAAGATTGCCCAAACTTTCACATCCCACTGTATATATATATACAAACACGTATATATTCCCTTTATTCTTGAGTCTGTTTGCTCATGCAAAATGAACTGCAATTAATATGCTGTAGATTAAAAATTCATGATATTTATACGTGCTTAACATGTTTATTGAACATTTTTAACAACAACAAACTCTTGTCCACATTAATGTGGCCCTGTTACTAAGACAAACATATTAGTTGACATTGCCCAGAGGAGCGCTGACCGCTTCTTACTTACAATGTTGCCTGCAACTAAGAACAGTCTCTCACACTGAGCAGTGGTTGCTGCTCTGTGTGCCAGCTTGTCATGAGCGCCTGGATGAGCTGACCACCACTCCAAAGGGCAGTCCTGCACACTAATGATCGGCTCTGCTCTGTACAGGTGCATGAGTCTGTCAGGCAGCAACTCCTCATCTGATTCTGAATCTGAGCCCATCTGTAAAAGAGTCTCGGCCGGCCCATCTTCACAAGTCAGTCAAGGTGGGGACTGATCATGCAGCAGTGTGGTCCACACCCTCTCTGTCACTCTTGGGGAGGCACTTCAAGTCCCTGAAACATTCCACTTGGCAATAGTGTTGGTTAATTTGTCTCAGGTAGAATAAAACTGTGAAAAGAAAATTCCTTCTTGGACAATGTGTAAAATGCTTTTGTTTCTACTCAGATGTCCCATCGAGAGGGCCAGTGTGCTGTTTGCGATCCTCCATATTGAGTGATTCTGCTGCCCATCACTACCTGATCAACTGCCCAAATTAAATGCGTTGACAGAGACATTTCAGGGATTTTGAGTCATTTTGCGGTCCAGGTGGGTTAATTGCATTTCTAATTGCATTAAAAATCAGATTAATCATGCCATCCCATGTTGACCTCGAAACTTCCAGGCCATACTCGGCACAGATGTTTCTGTATACGATCTCGTTTCTTTCTTGGGTTTCTGGTGCTTCAGGTATTCACTGAGCACGCAGTCGATCGTGGCCGTCTTCCTGATGTACTCGTGGATGTTCATAGGCTCATCCTGGACTGTGGTGCTGACACTCACCAGTCCCCGGCCTCCTTTCTTCCACTTAGCATACAGCCTCAGGGTGCTGGACTTGGGGTGAAACCCTCCATGCATGGTCAGGAGCTTCCTGATCTTGATGTCAGTGGCTTCTATCTCCTCCTTTGGCCAGCTTATCACCCCAGCAGGGTATCTGATCACGAGCAGGGTGTAGGTGTTTATAGCCCGGATCTTGTTCTTCCCGTTCAGCTGACTCCTCTGCAGCCTGACCCTCTGCAGGTACTTGGTGGTTGCAGCTTTCCCAGCAGCTTCTTCATGGTTCCCATTTGCCTGCGGGATCCCCAGGTACTTGTAACTATCCTCTATGTCTGCAATGTTGCCTTCTGGTAGTTTGATTCCCTCAGTTCTGACTACCTTCCCTCTCTTTGTTACCATCCAACTACACTTCTCCAGTCTGAACAACATTCCGATGTCGCTGCTGTTTATCCTGGTGGTGTGGATCAGTGAATCGATGTCTCGTTCACTCCTGGCAGCTTCATCATCATGTAAGGGAGGCGGCTGGCGATTGCTCCGTTCCATAGTCAGTATCTGTAGCCAGTCTTGTCAATGATCTGAGTGAGGGGGTTCAGGCCTATGGTGACTTCTGCTATGGTACTGTTGTACGCCACATCCCCATTGAACTCCTGATGAAGGCTCTCAGGGTCCTGTTGATCTTGTACAGTTCTAGGCATTCCAGGATCCAGGATCCGGGGGGGGGGGGCATCAGCCACACATGGGTAAAATCAGTCCATGCACCTCATTAGTTTGGTTTTGCTGTCATTTCAGTAATATAATTCATTAATGTCTCTACTTAAATCTTACAGTGATATTATGAAGCGTTTCTGTTTCCTGTCTGGGCTAAATTCATGGCCATGGGCTGAGGACCTTAAAATACATTTTTGACATATTTTCAGGCGAGAATGTAGCTGTGTAAACTTAAAATATTTGCTCGTTTTATCAAGACATCACATATTTGCAAAAGTGCTCCGACGTTTTTGGCGACGTCTGTTACCCACCAGCTCAATAGCTGACTGGGAGGTCAAGGCTCACTAGAGCCGGCGAGAGCAGCAAACTCCCGGTACATCGTTTTCAGACCCCCCGCGGCCTTCCGCTACTCAGGTTATGACTTATAAGTCACTTAGATAACTTAAAAATGTTATTGTTTGGCTTTTTTCAGTGTTTTATTTGTTCCTGAGTAAATGGGTTTGGCTGAGATTAAAGTGATCATTTTCACTCAGCTGAATAAACGTCAAACAGAAAACCGATTAAACAGAAGTGTGAGATGGTCGAGAATTGACTCCAGAGTCCTGTTAGATTTTAGAGAGCGAGGAGCAGACGGCTGAGTTTATTCAACTCCACCGAGACAGACGCAGATCTGAAGGCTGGACCGTCCCATTTCACAGCCTTCTCGGCCTTTGAAGGATGCAGCCCCTGAATTTGGACACAGCTAAGGCTCCTCAGCAGGACCAACCAAGTGCTTGTCAGAAACGGGTGTTTTTTTACATTTAGTTATGGGGGAATTTTGTGCTTAGTGTTGGTGTTGGTGTTTGTTTCCTCCTACTGTGTGTAAATGGTTTGGCCTAACCACTCTAAAAGTTACCCTCCTGTGCCTTTGTGTTTAGCTCAGTTTGTAGTTAAGTTGTGTGTATGTGGTTTGGTTCACCTTCTAGACGTCACTTTTTGAGAAGAGTTATATTTAGTTTTTTATGGGCCCACCAAATATATTTTGAACTTTCTCTTTTTTAACTTTTTGGGGGGTAATTTGTTTTTAAAAAAAAATCCATTATGAAGACACTTTTCCTGTGTCTTCTATGCCTTCGCTGCTTTGTCCCTCACAGGCACCCTGAACCAAAACGACTACCACAGCATTCTGCAGTGCCATGCAATACCCTCTGGTATGCGCCCAGTTGGTCAGGAGCGGTTATGTTTATGTGTTTGATTATTAGGTTTTGGTTTCCTGACAAAACCAAGAGAGCCTGATTTTCAGTCCAATGAAGAGCACCTTAAAGGAGAAAATACAGAATTTGGTGAACTCTATGGGTTGTAGAATTTCAGATAGTCGTTTACTGTAATGGATTTTAATCCAAGTATCAAAATAATTCTTGGATTTAAATTATTTGTTTGTCCTAATATTTTTTGCACTCCTGAAAATGGAGGACTATTTATAAAAATGGCTCTAATTCATATTACAATCTTTGTTAAACCCCATGAAGTAAAGCTGAAGTCTGCACTTCAACTACATTTTGTATTGAAAAACCGTTGAGGTGGTGTTCAGACGTAAAATAACAAAACTTGTGTCATTGTTCAAATACTTATGGACCTTTCAGGCTTATGTGTTGTTGTGTCAATTATATTTTTCTTTTTTTTTAACAATATCTCATGAGCTGATTGTGTTACTAATGTTAAAAGACAGAAAATTGCAAATTGTGATAAAACCATAAGAAATGCTCGTGATCAATCTGCAGGCCTGCATCGACATCATTTTGTCAGGTTAGCATGAGGGTTACATGCCAGATGATATCATTTTGATGCTGCTAAATTAGGATCAAGGTGAAAATGGATCATCCAAATGACAACAAGCACTTGATGGCAAAGAGAGGAAGTTCAAAGGCAGCTCGGGGTTTATTGGACTCTTCACATCATGTTGCTAATGATAATAATGCTGACAGTAAAGGACAATGATGACGACGACAGTGTTTGTAACAGTAAGATCTGACATTAAAGGACCGGATTCAGGTCAGCCTCATCGAACACTAGATAAAAGGTAGCTTCCTGTACCTACTTCACTAGTACAGCAGTTGTATTTGGTCCTGTGTGTGACTGGCAACGTTTCAGCTCTCTCTGGTTGCAGTTGTAGTCATAGTGTCCCATCGAGCTTAGGAAAATCACTTGTGTGTTGGCACCATCAAGTGGTGTGAAATCTTTGCTACTGTTCAGGTAACACAGAATCCATTTTCTGTCTTATCAGTGTGTGGAACAGAAATGCTGCTGTTTTTAAGCACACTAGTTGTTGCAGTTGTTCTTCAACAATACAACACTAAGTTTACCTGGTAGCTGCTGTGCTGCTGCTGGTGCTCTGTCTACTTATGCTTAGAAGAGAGAACCTGTGTGAAGATATGATGAGTAACATTTAGAGAGAAACTTACAGAACATATAGTTAAGTAGCAGATTTGTGATTGACACCGGATCTTACTTCCTGAGCTTGTCATGTGACATTTTGTCACATCCTCCTTTCTCTCTCTCTCTTTTTGGACCAATTAGTTCCCTTCTATAGTTGTCCTGATCACCTGCACCTTATTTCAAAATCGAGAAAAATAATGTGTATTTTGTCTTATTTGATCTTGTCCTTTATCTTTTAAGGAGTAATTATAATACATGTGGTGGAGGAGTGGTTAGCACAGTTGCCTCCTGGTATTCCAGCTTCCAGCCACAGTCCAAAGACATGCAGTTAGTGGGGTTAGGTTAACTGGTCACTCTGACTGGCCCATAGGTGTGAATGTGCTTGTGACTGGTTGTCTCGATGTCTTATCCCTGTGACAGCTGGGATAGCCTTCAGCCACCTGTGACCCTGAATTGGATAAGTGTTAGAGAATGGATGGATGGATATAATATGTACACAAAAATGAAACTACATACACATTTTTTTTTACACTTTATTTTTATTAGTAGTTTCAAGTATTTTAATAAAAATCATTCAGACCCTTAACAAAAAAAATCTAAAGCATCTAAGCTAGTAAAGAGACATAGAGAGAGAAAAAAAAGGATACAACCGTTTAACATATAGTCAAATGAGAAGTTAAATAATAATACAATAAAGATACTTTTGATGCCAGAATTTATGGTATTTTCTCATTCAAATACAGGTCCCATTTTCCCAGTATTTCTCACATTTGTCTGCGTTGAGCCTTAATGAAAAAGTCGGTCTCTCCATCGCGTGGATTTCCTTAACAATGTCTATCCAACCCAAGAGTGATGGTGAATCCACATTTAACCAATTGCGAGTTATGGCTTTCTTTGCACCAGCCAGTAGTATTAATAAAAGGTATTTGTCCGGTTTCGTCAATCCTTGGGGCAGATCACATAAATACAGCACCATGAAGTCACAGGGCAAGTTCAGACCCATCATGGTATTCATTTCTTTTTTTGCTCCTAGCCAGTAAGGAACAAACTTAGCACATTTCCAAAAGATATGAAAATGTCTTTTGGAAAACTACACACACAATTGAAAGCATTCACAGCACTCATTAGTTTGACATTTTGCCATGTTATAATCATAATCCTCAATGGATTAAATTCATGTTTCGTCAAAGCTCTGCACACAACATCCCATAATGACAAAGTGAAAAAAACTTTGTTTGAAAGTCTTGCAAATGTGTTAAACATAAAAAACAAAAATTGCACATTAGTACTCACAGCCTTTGTATAAAGACTATACGTTAAGTCTTTCTGAGTATGAATCTGATCTGATTCTTCTTTGCAGAACCTGTCACGCTTCTTCAGGTGGGATGAGGAGTGTTGGTACGCAGCCATTTTCAGATGTTCTTCTGGGTTCAGGACATTCACGACATGGACCTGAACCCATTCCTTTGTTGAACTGGCTGTGTGCTTAGAGTCATTGTCCTGTTGAAAGACGAACCTTGGACCCATTCCGAGGTCCGGAGCGCTCTGGAGCAGGTCATGTCTCTGCACATGGCCACATTCACCTTTTCCTTGACCCTGACTGATCTCCCAGTTCCTGCCGCCAGACAAATAGTTCAGATTCGGTTTAGTTCAGAGAATTTTATTTCTCGTGGTCTGAGAGGCGGCTGTCATGTCCCTTTTACTCACCCAGGCCTACACAGGTCTGATTGGTGGAGTGCTGCAGAAATGGTTGTCCATCTGGAGGGTTCTCCTGTCTCCCCAGAGCAACGCTGGAGTTCTGTCGGACCATCCATCAGGTCCTGGTCATCTCCCTTACTAAGGCCTTTCTACCCCAATTGCTTAGAATGTCTGGGTGGCCAGCTCTAAGAGCCGTGGTGGTTTCAAACTTCTTCCATTTAGTATAGATAATGGAGATCACTGTGTTCACTGGGACCAAAACTGTTCCTGTACAGGACCTTATATAGACAGGGAGGTGTTTCCAATCAGTCATCGACTGAATTTAGTAAATATCTGATCTATTCCGTTAATCTGGGACACCTCTGAAGAAACAAGTCATAATCTTATATTTACTCATGTGCTTCATTTCAGAATGTTTTATGTTCTAATGTTTATTTATATTATCATCATTCAAAGGTGTGAGGATATCTGGCAAAATGATGTGCTTGCCAGAGACAAGAGATAACTGTAGTTGTGTGACCTTATCAGGTAATAGATGAAAATATCCGTACCTGTGCTAAAACAGGTCAAATATCAAGTATGGGATGACATTTGGGCCACATCCAGCACAAACTCACTTATGATGTACAACATTTGCCAGTGTCTTAACTAACCTGTAATTGTCAAAAGTAGCCCCAAGAGTGATTTCTAAATGTTGTGTTGATGCAGGCTGACATGACTGTTGACATGACTATGGCATTAAAATTGTACACTGTCCACACGAGCTTTCAGCTGCTCTGCTCCCAGGCTGTGGAGCTCCCAACATATAAGAAACATTGGTTCTCTCCCCCAGTTTAGATCTCAAACCCATCTGTTCAAATGTGCATATTCACTGTGAACCTATTGTTTGTTTATTTTACCCTGTGCTTTTGTTTTTTATTGTTCTTTGTTTTGTCAGTTTTCTATTATGTGTTTTATTCTATTGTCAAGTGTCCTTCGGTGTCTTGAAAGGTGCTTTATAAATCTTTTTTTTTAATTATTATTATTATTATTATTATTATTATTATTACAAGACCCTGAAATCCATTTGTCTCGTGGTTAAATGTGATGTGACTAATTAGTGGTTTGAACATTTCTTGTGATATTGAATGATTTAGTTACGTTAATGAGCACATCCCAGTCGTGACAAAGACAGCTGTTTGCGTCCTCACATTTTAATGCTCATATTACGATGTTACAAAAACCTTTTTAGGCTTTAAACCTCCGTCACTATACGGACAGAACCGTGTCGCCAGCAGAGGGCGCCAACGTACTGAGAAGCGAGGTCTGCTCACTGTGCGGAACCTTTCTGTCTGTTTTTGTTTGCACTCGTTGTGCTCGAACGTGACTCTTTCATATACTTCCGGGGCCGGAGGTCACAGTTCACACGTGAAAGCGGAGCAGAGCGAGTGTTAACGTGGAGTGGATTACAACTGGCTTAATTTCAGGTAGTACGATGTGTACTTTGTATTTGTATTTGTCTTAAACATGCAGATTTATTCGAGACGCTGGTCGCGGTGGCCGCGGTTGTAGGAGCGCTACAGGCTGACGAACAGCCTCTTCAACAAAGGCGCACAGCCAACGCGTCGCCCTGTAAAGTATCTGTGTCGGTGTCGGTGTCGGTTTTGTCAAAGAAGTATCCCACTGCATGAAGGTAGGGCTTTCTCTCTGGGGTCGTTTTTTGAGGGGACATTTTCCATATGTGAGACATTCCTCCAACGGGTTCCTTCTCCTGTTTCAGCGCAAATATCTGGTGTTGTGTTCATATTAGAGCCAACATGTGTGTTAATGTTCTCTCGTGGTTTCCCAACATGGATTTTAAAATAGCACGAGTACTTCAAATATGAATATCTTTGTGGATCTAGAGAATGTGTGTGTGTGTGTGTGTGTGTGTGTGTGTGTGTGTGTGTGTGTGTGTGTGTGTGTGAGAATAAATAAACCTACATATCTTAAATGTTACATGTTCATTAGAATTTGATATCACTTTATAGGTTAATACATATGATTATGTTATAAATGCCAAGCTGAAAGCTTTAGTTCTGTTACGGAGAGATCATCAGATGTGATCATTTTGCATGCTCTAATTAAAAACAGCGCATCTATTATATATTCCTTATATTGTGAGAGAAAATGATGCCATGTCATAACTCTCCTAAGTGAAAAAGCCAAAGAGTTGTATACGCTGGGGTTTTTTTGTGTGTGTGTGTGTGTGTGTGTGTGTGTGGGGGGGGGGGGGGGTTTTTAATTTTTTTAA
>VURO01024273.1:12772-23872 GCA_015108175.1 Pelvicachromis taeniatus | reverse complement strand
GGGATAAGCAGAAATATGAATTCTACTGAAATTCAATTCAAAATAGAACAAAGTCTAAATCAGAACTGATCAGACAATTTTTGACACAGCTAAAGCAACGCCGTGCAGGATGTACAAACATCTGACTTTGATGCCCCAGAGTCAGGATATCAGAATTGCTCTAGATTTAATACACTGTGGCAAGCTGCAAATGAAATTGCATTTATATACAAAAACAAGAAAACACAAATATTTCACAAATTTGTCAAAACTGTATTTTCTTATGAAGCAAATGAGAAACTAAATGTGTGTTTTTATACCTGAATTTGAGTTGGTATGCTGGTTTTCTCTAAGAGGTCAGAAATTAATCACTGTGCTTAAAAGCACTGAACTTAAAACCTGTATTATTACTTCCTTGATTATGCTCACTACTAATGTTTTTTTTCTGCACTTCACCTCATAAAAGTCAGGGGAACAACTTGTGATAACAGAACATACACAGCTAACATCCATGACCTTTGCAACTCCAGGGCTTCCCAGAAATCCTCCCTCGGGACACTAGAATACAAACTCAGCTCCTTCTGTTACCATTCGGAGGCTGAAATCTACTTCACAAGTACAAGTTGCCAGTCCATCACAGCACTGCTGAAGCTCCACACCTAAGGCCAATTCAGAATCAGCATTTAACCTCACATGGATGTCTTTGAAAAGAAACCTGAAGATGTAATAAAAACCCACTCCTCTTTTCAAACCAGTAGTTAAGCATTTTCTTTTGCATGTTTTCATACCAATAACAAAAACAAACAAACAAACAAAACACTTTTAACTTAAAACTATCCCAAAACTGTTTTTTCCCCACTTTATACTAGCAACATGCTTACCATAGCACTGTCACTGCACACACCATGAAGAGCTTGTTAGGGAATAAACCAATGTGGTCATTGAGGTTGGATGGCTTGGCCATAATTGTATCAAAATATCAATTTACATTAAAATTTAAACTTCTCTCACAGACCAACTGAAAACTTTGTATTTTTTACTCCATTGCTCAACTGAAAGAAAAGCAAAGAACAGAACAGAAAATAAAAGAGAAAACACATCGCAGCTTGTTATCAATCAGACAGACTTCTTAAATTCTGAACCCTGCTGCTAAGTAGCCTTATGATTCTTCCCGGCTTGAAAAGGGAACTGCTTAAACATCTCTGTTTCTCCACCTGAAATGTGGAACCCGCCACTGAGTCAGATTTAAGATGTTGTGCTGGCAACTGCTCTGTCTTGAAATATTGTACAGTCCAGGAGAGAGAAAAGAAATGGGAAGAGATTAAAGCGGAAGAATGGAAAAAAGAAGGGTGTGGATATAGAGAGTGTGACATAGAAGGAGAGATACAGGTGGAGGGTCCCGGCACAAAGCACATAGCTGCAGGAGAGGCTTATGCTTTAGATGGCCATGTCAGAATGCAATGCACTCGCTGCTGCTGCTGCTGCTGGTTTTATCTCTCTCATGCCTCCTCCTCCTCGCCTATCGCTGTCCTCCTCCTCTTCTTCTTTCCTTCTCTGTGGTTCCTTTCCATCTGCATTCTAGTCCTCCCTTCTCTTTCCCTCTCACACCTCCTCCCTCAGCTCCCTTTGTTTTCTGCTTCTTTTCCTACAATGCCATATTTTCATACATGCACAGCAGTGTGCAGACAGCAACACCGCCAAGCATATTGGTGCACCTCTCTGTCTTCCTATCTGTGTTTCCCTCTTTAGCGTGCACACACACACACACACACACACACACACACACACACACACACACACACACACACACACACACACACACACACACACACACACACACACACCGTGGTGTGAAAATTGAAATAATGATAATGTATCCCTCAGTCTGCATCAAAGTATTGCCACTTCAAAAAAATGCCGGCAGGCATGAAATGCAAACGTGAAACAGATGGATTGAGCGGGAGGAAGGAGAAAGGAAGTGTGCGCGCGCGCGTGTGTGTGTATGTATCTTTTTTTTTTGCTTTGACCATCCTCCTTTTACTTTGTGCCTAGGCACACAGTTTTGTGTGTGTGCTACTTTGTGGAGGACAGTTGCTGCACATTAGTCAGGGTTGATGTAAGCATTTGGAAGGACATGCCTGTTTGTGCATGTGAGTGAAGTAAGAGTTGTGTATTTGGGGTTTTGACAGCAGGTTTTCAGTTTTTGTGTGTTGTCACTGAGGGTGATTAAGGCCTTCTGTTGCAGTTACAACTGGACTTCCTCATTAGTCAGTAGTAAAAAAGCATCTGTATTTACAGAGTTATTTCTCCATTACTGTCTGTTAACAGCTGTGTTTCAGCCGTGTTCAACATCACAAATCCTAAATGCACAAAACTATTGCCACTTACTTGGAGTTAGCTTTAACGTTACATAACAGCACCAATTATTACTTGCTGAATTTGTAAAGGAAGGGTATTCCACGATGATAACATATTCCCTTCACACAGAAAAACAAGGATAATTTCACGATCATATGTGGCATCATATGATGGGTCACTCATCACAAACTAAAGGACTTTATCATTTATTTGGGGTGTTCAGTACCTTTGACCTTTTTGATTAGTGATGGTATAATGGAGAGGGGCACTGATGAACACATTAGTGTGTTTTCTGTAACAGTTCAGGTGTTATACTCTCTGTTTTACTGTTAAGATGATGCTGAACTTAAGACAAAGTGTTTTGGTATATCAGTAATACTATGTTTCAAACCACGTCTCTAGTCATAATTTGTAATTTGTAGGTAATGTCTGAAAGAATGAGACTATGATACAAAAGAAAACTATGAATTTCCTTCATCAAGCTCTGAAAAGGTGTCCAGAGTAGAACCTTTGTGCCCAAGTGAGCCAGCTGAGGGGGTTCAGGCATTTTGTTAGGATGCCTCCTGATTCTAACAGCTGAACATAAACTAGGTTTGACTTAGACATCCAAAGTCAGAAGAAACTGTGACGTGGTAAAACTGGACCACCTTGCTTAGCCTGCTGCTACAACAGCCCTCCCCACTGACTCCACAAGGTGTGTAGGGTTATGATGAATAATGCCTTATAGATGGTTCTGTTCTGACTGTGGCCAATCTGTAATTTTAGTGGATGTCAGTTATACATTTGTCTGTTAAATTGAGTTCCATTATTTTGAAGCAGGAGATTAGAAAAATTTCCAGCACCAGCTAATTGCAGCCTCAAAGTTACATAAACTAACATGCCATAATAGTGGAAAAATAAACATGACACAATGGACACATCTTAAATGGTAGCTTTGCTCTTTTACTCACAGAATATTCATAGTAAAGAATGAAATGTCTGTGGAGCATAACCTTATTAGTATCAGATAGTTAGCTGAGAAAACCCAACACTAAAGAGAATGACTTAATGATCCATCCATACATTCGCTTCTGCTGATCCTTTTCAGGGTCGCGGGGGGCGCTGGTGCCTATCCCAGCTGTCTTAGGGTGAGAGGCAGGGTACACCCTGGACAGGTCGCCAGTCTGTCGCAGGGCTAACACACATAGACAGACAACCTTTCGTGCTCACATTCACTCTCGCATTAACACTTATGGGCAATTTACTGTTTCCAATTAACCTATCCCCACAAACTGCATGTCTTTGAACTGTGGGAGGAAGCCGGAGTACCCGGAGAGAACCCATGCAAACATGGGAACAACATGCAAACTCCACACAGAAAGACCCCGGGCCTGATGGTGGAATTGAACTCAGGACCTTAGGATAATGCTAACTATAATAATCATATTTCAAAATAAAAAATATTTAAAAAATAAAATAAAACCATAAAAATCATGTTTTGATTGCAAAGGCAGGGAAAATTAGTTTCTTGCATTTCCCCAGACTAAGATGGACACATTATGATAACATTTGTAAAAGCCTAAAGGTACAGTCAATAGATGTGCAAACAAGGTTAAAGTGAAAGCTCGGGCTTAGTCCCTGATTTAAAAAAAAGCTGAAACTTACAGTTCAGATTTGAACTGTGTTAAACTTATTCAATTGAAATTTTATTTCCTTCAGTAACACTGAATCGTGTTTCATTTAATGACCTCTAACAGTTACTAATTAATGTCTGAAATTGCTTTCAATAACACCTTTATGACTTCAGGTTGTCTGAGGGTGGATGTTAAAGCAGCATCTATTTAAATTTTAGGACCTAAGGGTTCACAGCAGAATAAACCTTCTTAAGGAGATGATCAATGTTATTCACTTCACCTATGGCTGGTTTTCATATTTTCAGCTTTTAATCTTAACTATATCTAGTCCTGTATTCAGCTCATAAGAGACCTTGAATGTTTTACTTCATATCTATCGGAGCAACTGTCCATTTGTGCAACTGTTAGTGTTGTTCTTTCAGACCGTCGTGCTCCTTCTTCTTTATTTAGGATTGCCATATCTATGTAATTAACGTCCTTGCGATTTGCTTGTGTTGTCAGTGAAGGTTTCCAGCATGCTAGACGTTTTGGCACCCCACTTTGTTTCAGCCTTTTGTGGTCATAATTAAGAAATACTGAACTGACTTAGTTCACTTAAATTTCTCCTCTGTTTGAAAACAGATTTTGAGTACATGCGTTCAATTGTGCTACATGTTTGTAGTGTCTGGCAAAAGCGGTGTGAGTATAATAGATTTGTTGTTGCTATTAAATAGCAATCAAGTGCTAAGGTAACCCAGTTCTCTATTTTTCCCCAGCATGCACAGACACAAATACATTTCTTTGTTTTTGGAGTACACAGGTCAGTTAGCACCGTATGGCAGCAGACATAATTAGCGTCTAATCGGCATGATGTTGTGACTGCCGTTGTTTCACAGTTCACTAGCTGTTTGGGCTACCGGCGCTGGTAGCTAGTTACCCCATGCAGGGCAGCAGGTGAATCAGCCAGCAGGGTGCCATCTGTGCAGGTGGATAGAACATAGCTTGTTTTTTTTAAAATGTCTTCACCTTAAAATATACTAATTTATGTTGAGGGGATTTGTTAAATGTGAATGGTTGCAGGACCGTAAAATTTCAGGAGGCGTAGCCTTAGCTTATGCATGTTCACAGTTCCTGTTGAATTTTTAGAAAAAGCATAGAATATGCAAGGAATGCATGGAAACACACCAAAATACTTGTAAACACAAAGTGCTCATGATGTGTCTCATTAGTCTCATGTCTGATAATATAACAGTGAAATCACTTTGTTTTGACTGGAGTTCAGACTGTTGCTCATTCAGGGACTAACCAGCTGTGTGTGGAATATAGACACACATGTAGATAAACACAATATTACTAGCATTTGTTAACAATGTGCTTTCAGATTTCATTTTCTGTTTTTCTTGGGAGGTATTTATTTTTGCAGCTATTTTCTATTAGAAATAGCTGATTATATCCCTTATTTTCAAATGAATTATTACATTTCAAGCATAGATTTAACCACTTTATAAAAAAATTCTGATGTCTTTCTGAATCTAATCAGAACAAAATTACCACATTTTCATGGGTTCACAAAATTTATTTGACTGATATAGAGTCACCCGAGCACAGAGTTGAGGAAAAATAGAGTATAAGAAATAAAATAGACACCAGGTAAAGTTTTCAGGTAAGTCACTACTCAATGTATATATATTCTGCCATAATTCTATCGCACAATATGTTGGCAATTTTGTATGATTGTTATACTAAAGGTCTTACAAAAGAAAACTCTCTGGAGAAAAGACTTAACAGGGGCTACACACATGGTGCAATACTACTGTATTCAGTATTTGACATTATTTTCTAATGTAAATATGGTAAAACAGGAATTGTTTGAATATGAATGGTTTTTTCACTCAAGATTTTATATTTCCATTCACATATGAAGCTATCTGTGTACTCAAGGCATAGTGTAGACATATAAAATACAGACATTATTTTCATTCAGGAAATGGACATCAAGCTGAAAGTAGAAATGACTCAAAGATATCAAGCTAGCATTACTGGAGCATTAACTTCTTTTCTAAATAAACTATACATACAAAATCATTCAGTTTAAGAATAAACGCAAGCATACATTTGGATGACTATTTAAATTAACAATGATTTCCATTATCGCTCACACATTGTAATAAATCAATCTTGACTTCTCAGCCACAGTGCTTTACATATGGGTGTACTGGAAAGGGATGTTGGCACTTTATATACCATATCTCTACAAAATGTTAACTTCAATTATCGTGGCTCATTTGTTTGGTTTCATTAATATCTTCTTTCTCACATTTATTTAAAATTGAATTTCAGAAGCAAGATGTTTCCTTTCATGAGTAGGTACAAGGCAATGCACACTACCAGTCCAGAAATGAACAGACAAACGTTACTAATAAAAGATAAAAAACAAAAGGTCTTTATAAGAACTGATAGAGGAGGAACAAGAAAAGCGAGTATTAAACTTCCATAAATCCATAAAATGTTTGTGTTTTTAAAAAGGTATATAACACATTTTTCTTAATACATCATTTCAATAATCATACTCAATAATATGTAACATGGTATTTCATACCTAGATATTTTAGTAGACATTTGTACCACAACCAACACACCACACCCTAACTGTAACTAAATGTAAAGCTGAAACCAACAGTTTCTTTCATTGTTATTTGGTCTAACAATCACTTTCTTGAGGAATCAACTGCTGATGAAAAGTAAGAATATATTTTAAAAATGCCTCAAAGTCATTTTGTTTGTATTAATGGTTATTTTTAAATCTGAATTTAAATACCCAGATTCAATTAATAAACACTAAAAGATGCTTGGTTGGAATTTGAAATAGTCTTGTTGTCCACATCAGAATACCAGAGTTAGATCTGAAAACTGAAAACTATAGATTTCATGGAAAAAATACTGACAGCTTCATAACAATTAGTCAGTTAATACTGATGTTGCATTAAAAAAATAGCAGCTCCATCAATCTGACTTAATAGAAATGCTCTGTCCATTTTAGTCATGCTACCTATCTTTACTCCACATTGGTCATGGCGAATGAATTAATGAATAAATAAAAAAATAAACAAAACAAACATGCAGAAAATGAAGCAGTCTAATGTGTGCACACACTGTCATAAGTTTTGTGTAACAGTATTTTCCCAAAACCTAACATTTTATTTCGCATCATTTACATGCTGTAAGTAGATGTGCATTCACAGCTCCATTTAATGTCATATATATATATTTTACATATTGTGTTACTTTTGCAGCAGACTGCAGTAGTGGAGTGGCCCAGTACGTAAATCCTGTGGTGTGTATGTGTATGAGATGGACTGGTCCTGATAGTGTTGTAAGTGCTATAGAGTTAAACAATAGTACGCGGTGAGGAAGCACCCGTGCTGAGGGTGTCATATATTACAAGAAAGGCAGCCTCCAAACAAATTACGGCTGTGTCTTTGTGTTGTTCTTAGCCCTCCATCTCTTCCTCTCTCTCTTTCCTAGTGTTATATATTTTCACACCTCAGTGAGTCCAGTGCGCACACACACACACACACACACACACACACACACACACACACACACACACACACACACACACACACACACACACTGGTGTCTGACTGTATCCCCCGCCCTCCTCTTCCTCTCTGTCGTTCCTTCTCTCCCTCTTCCTCCTTTACTGCATTTTCCTTCTTATTTCTCTTTCTCACTTCATATCACCCTTCTTCACTCACCCTAGCTCACTCTCCTCTCCCATCTCCCTCCTCCCTTCCCTTCTCTCTTGGGTCATGTTGCAGCAGCTCCAGCAGAAATAATAGGAGCAAAGGCGTGAGGTTGTTATTTGCATAGAAATAGCATGACGCCCCAGGCAGCTTCAGGAGAAGGACACAGAGATCATTTGTCTCAAAATTTTAATGAAAACTTTTGCTGAGGCAGAGATTTCTTTCCCTCTGCACCCTCCCTTCTCCCCCACCCCTCCTCTCCTTCCCCCGTTCTTATTCTTTCCCGTACCTTCTGTGCCGTCCGATGCTTACGCTCTCTTCTTCCTTTTCTGTAGTAGCACAGTGTGATGTGAAATTAGATGACACATCACTATTGTGCCGCTCTGCACCACAAGCATGTCAGTCTTACTGGCAGTTTGTCAAACATAGCAGGAAATATGGAAGAGCCGAAATGTCTCTGTGGTGAAGAGGGTTTCTGTATGTGTGTCTGAAACACACACACAGTTAGCCCGAACATACAGGATATCACTGAGTATGTGACTTTGGACGTGAAAATGCTTCAAGACTTCATTAGAAACAACCTCATTATCTATTTATTTTCAGTTTTTGTGCAATTTTAAACCATAAATCAAATAAATAAATAAATAACTTTAGAAAAATATTTCAAGTTGCAATAAACATATTTTCATGAAGGTACATTTAAAAACAATATGTTTTACAAGATATTTGTTGATTTAAAAAAATGTATAATTAATAATAAATACTTAATAGAATACAACATTATGCATTTTCATTTATTATTTATATTAATAATGGATATATTAACACAAATCAATATCAAAACTATCACATAAATAACTTGCTGTGTTTCTGTAGATTATAACTGTCTTTTGAAATGCCCAACTACACAGAGCATGATGTTTAGCTTACTACAAAACTTCAACAAAGTGTACATTTATTACCTCATCTGTGAATATCAGCAAGCACAATGAATTCGTTCACAACAAACAGAAGGCTTGAGTCCAGTAGACACAAATATGAGACTAAAAACATCAGAAACAGATATTTTATTCAATTCTGTAAATGGAGTATGATCAGGGCCTTCAAACAAACAAACAAACAAACAAACAAACAAACAAACAAACAAACAAACAAACAAACAAAATATGTATTTATTTATTTACTTTTATTTCCAGATGATCAAGTAAACAAAATCATATTCATAAATTCAACTGCAGTTATAGTTATTTTCAGACAGAATATAGTATTCTGAACATATACACATTCTGTCTGAAATTGTTGAAATATTGATCCATTTAAGTGCATTATTGCAATATTCTCCTTCTTGTGCTCAGCAAGGTTGATGTGATGCTCTGCTGCCTAGTTGCACGGTTGGCCTAGGCAGGGAGGTTCTGTGCTGGCCTGGCACTGGCTTTTTGGCTGCTCTGCTGATGTGCTCAGACAAGTCGTTGGGCTCAGCGCCAGGCTGAATGCCAACTAGGGTCAAGCCGGTGTACAAAGCTGATATTAGTCTGTTTGTTTGTTGTGAAAACCAGCTCTGGGTCCTGCATGGCCCCTGCAGAAAACTAAGCTCATGACTCCGCACAGCATGAAACAGATGTTGAGATCCAGACCCTGTTTCTGCAAAGTTGCACCATCCAGCCTGCTCTCCATCGGGACCCGAAGAAGCCTAGTCAAACTGATTTTCCATACCTTTGAAGTAAATCCATAAGAAACCCTAGGCTAGATCTAAGACATGTTTCTTAATGTACAGATCTGAACGCGCTAGCTTGGCGTTTTTGTGTGTACTGAGCAACACACAGCTTTGAAGAAATACTCTCATACCAGTAACAAAACAGCATTTTACTCAAATCAGAAATAGGAACAAGATAAACGCAGTTAAAATAACAACAGTGGTGAATGATTTCATGTTTAGATAGATGTACTTAAATAGATGTACTTATCTTCCTAGTCTTTCCTCATGCAAGCACTCTTGATGTGGCATGTCCTTCTAGCTAGCAATGAACGGATGAGATGAGATTCCATCCATTTATTTTCAGACACACATCATTAAATACGACCTTTCTGCTTTTCTTTCTAGTACTAACTTAACTGCTTCAAGCTAAGCTGATTGTTGACAGGTGTTTATTTTAATTTTAACTTGAAGTTGTTTTATTCATTATTGTCCTGAGCTTCTTCAGGATCAGGCAGAATTGTTAACTATCACCTGTCTGAACATGGCCATTTAATAGACAGATGACATCTGAAGTTGGTACATATAGAAGACAATAAAGTCCTAGTACTGTCCTTGAAATAACTGTTGTGATCTGGGGACAACGAAACATGGATAAAACAAGGTTTAATAGTGTAACAAAAAATGATAATGAAATGTCTACCAGTTTAGTTGTCTGTTTGACTTTCTGCTTGCTGATTAATTAGGGCTGAAAAGAAATTTGATTCAGTTAATTATATAGTGCCAATTCTCAACAACACCTCAAAAAGAAAATATTAACAATCAGACGATCCTTTATGACAGTGGGGAAAAACTACCTTTTACTAGAACGAGACCTCTGAGAAAACCAGGTTCTTCTGGTATGAAAGAGCCAGACTGAGAAAAAACAACACACAGTTAAGATTCATGAAAGACTCAACTGAGTGCTGACAGGCATATCGACTAAACTTTTTCTTAGTAAATATGTATGCAAGTGTAATTGTCATTTCTCTTGGCTAACTACATCCTCTGTATAATGTAAACTAACGAGGTGCTTGTTTTCTGGTGGAAAATGATGATGATGATGATGAAAGTGATGCCTTGATGTTGTGAAATATAGTCGTTGTCTGGTTAACGTATAGCCTTAATATAGCGTAACCTGTAAAAATCTTTGTTTGCAAGGACAAAAGCTTTATAATTCAACAAATAAATGTTTTCAGGCAGTTAGACATGAAAAAAATTAACTTGTGATTCTGTACTTATGGTTAGCAAGTTCCCCTCCCTCCATATTCATTTTAATTTAGGCTTTGCTTTGTTAACTCTAAATAAATACCCAGAAGTGTTACCAAGCTGATGGCTGATGTTTGGGGGAGGTGTGTACAGTGCAGATGACCTTTGTTGTTGTTAGTTTATCACTAATTACATGAGGCATCACTTTACAACCATCTGCAATTTGTGTCTTAACTTTCTATCTCTTTACCTGTTAAAGTAAAAAATTATTGTATTTAACAACTTATGACCTACGACAGCACAGATTTAACACACAAGTATAAATTCAATGTCAATCTGAATTTTAATGCTGCCACTGACATTTGCCTGAAAAGCAGCTGTGCCGAAGAGAAATGTTTGTGTAACAAAAAGTCCAACCTCCTCTTCCCCCCCCCCCCCCCCCCCTCCCCCCCCCCCCCCCCTCTCCCCCCCCCCCCCTCCCCTC
>VURO01024273.1:0-12752 GCA_015108175.1 Pelvicachromis taeniatus | reverse complement strand
TCCCTAAAAAAAAATTTTTTTTTAACAAAAAACCCCCCCCCCCCCCCCCCCCCCCCCTCTCTCTCTCTCTCTCTCTCTCTCTCTCTCTCTCTCACTCACACACACACACACACACACACACACACACACTTCAATATGCACTCATTTATGCATCTTTTCACCCACCTTTACCCCCTGCAGTGCTCGTGAAGGATGCACTACCCATACAGCTGCCACCAAGCGGGAGAGCTGGTGAGTGGGAAAATGGGTGGTGTGGAGTAACCCCACACTGCAAAGGCCGCTGGGCCATCCTATTGACACTTTAACAACTCTCCGCCACCATCAATCCATCCACAACTTCCCCAACTCCGCCCTCTTGACCGACACCTCGCAGGGTGCAGGGTTATTCTGAGCCCAGCTGGGGGATGATAGTGATGATCTTGATGATGAGGATGGGTTGAGTGGTGTTGGTGAGGGAAAAGGGGGGGGGGGGGTGCAGCCTGACATTGTCTCCTGCCTGCACCTAGGAGAAGAAGCATCAATTTCGTTAACAAATGCATTACAGTCATCTTTATCTGGTTATCATGGCCACAGCTCCACTCAGCCGAGAGCAAACTGGGAAAGAAAAGAGACCTCCCAGAATGAAAGTGGGGTGGTGGTGGTGGGGAGGGGTCTACAGTAATCTGTGTAAACACATGGTGGCCTCCCTCCTTTCTTCTAGAATATTAATCAAGTTTCAGACAGGCTTGAGAGGCATGTGTGTTTGCCTGTCGATGTGTATGCATGTGTGTGTCTATTAATGTGGAGATGGCGAGATCTTCTCTGTTTGCCATCTCGCTCTGGTGTATGTGCGTGTGCGCGTCATCGTCTCATTCTTCCACCAATTCAAGGTGACCGTGCTGGCCGACGCCTGAAGGCCCCTAGGGCACCACTGACAGCTTTAGGTTCTTGTCAGAGATTTGTAGCCCCACCTATCCTTGTCCTCCCACCAGTACCCATAACACATCAGGGCCATAAAATAACGGCCCACCCCCACCCTCCCAGGAGTGATGGCCAAAGAGGTTAAAACAAAAGAGGTGACAGATGAGAGCTGGGGTGGTTACAAAAGACGCTCTCCCCATTTGGGACACAGAGCCTTATTGGAGAAAAAAATTTTGACCTTGAAGGTTAAAGGTCAAGAGTCTAAGCAGGTGAAAGGAAAATGAGTTCTGTGGCCTCGGTGTCATGCTTTACAGAGATGCTGCTGTCCCAGATGCAAACATCCAGGCATTAGATCAGATGCACACAGATACAGTGTGTTATCACCGTGGTATAGTTTTTCTCACATGTCAACCAATTTGCAAATGATCCCAAACATTACCATTGTTGTTTGTCATTATTTCAATTCACACTATTCACAAATCACATTATTTCAAGCCAGGGCTTTATATGTGGTGCAAATGCCTGTAAACACACAAACATGTCTGTCTGTTTTTTGGTCCTGCTGTGTACTGTTGATCTTTGTGTTTTCCATTGTGACAATGAAAGGCTGAGGGTGAACTGCATGCAAATACTGGGCCTGTGCACATATAGATTTACTCGTGTGATCAGAATTTTATTATAAATCAAATATGGCAAAGCTTCAGTTTAAGAAAATCTTCTTGGGCTTGTTCAAACAAATTCCGGGGCAACTGCTATTTTTAGGTCACTCTTCTGACATGCACTGTTTGCTGTGCAGTTTCTCCACGGACCTCAAACTGAAAAACACAAAGCATACAAGGAGAAGGTGTTGTGACTTTATTGTATTTGATTTAATTTGACGATAGCATATTTTGGTTGTTGTGGGTCATATGTGGTCAGCCATATGTTTATTGAGTTGTTGGTAACAGATTTGCTTTTGCCAAGATTTATGTTTCTTTTGGGGGACGGCATTTTCCCCATCATGCTGGGCGGCAAAAGGGGAAGTAAAAAAAAGAGAGTTTTTTCTTGAGAAGCCATTAGGTTTCATATGTTGTACGCAGTTCTTTTTTCCTGAAGTCTAGTATAAAGACTAACAGTTCTACACCTGATGTCCGCTCCATTCTTTGACCAAAAGATTTGCCACAGAAGGATCATTCTCATCACATTTTCAACATTTGCTGGGTTATGCAATTCAAATTAAATCAAACCCTCAGAATGACACTTTTATCACATGATTCAGCTGTGACATCCTGATGCATCTAAGGGAGATGCATCAGGCCTTAACTTGCATCTCTTAACTTGCCTTAATTTTGCTGTGTACAGAGCCATCATGTACTAACTCAGCATACACTGGAAATACTGATTTTGTTAATGGATACAATCTTTACTTGTGGAGATTCAACATGCATTGCAGAAGTACAACTACAAGAGGAATGGAGTGATCTGAAAGTAGCAGCACTACAGTCCAGGGGTCCACATGAAGACAATCTTGAGTGATCAGACGAATTTAAATCTCAATTTTCAAGCTGAAAATTTTAGTTTTTCAATTTATTTAGACCCATTTCCAGAATTTTTCACACACACACACACACACACACACACACACACACACATCCTCCCTCCTTTGTTTATGGTGTGAGGGTATCAGCAATCCAGGCCTGCCTTTCACAGGAGCTGAGGGCTGTGCCAGGGAACAGATGGTGGTGGCTAGGCAGGAGGGCAGCAGGGCACGGAGGCAGCGGGCACAGCAAGATCACTGCCAATCCTGTGGCCTTGGCTGGGTGAGAACAAGCAAAATCCTGATGCAGGGTTTTTTCTTTTGAGTGGAACAAACACTGCATATAATTGTGGTAAAAAAAAAAAAAAAGTTGCAACAGCAGCACATTCCTGTTGCAAATGGAAGAAAGCCATTTTCTGTTTTGGCTTTTTAGTTGCTGGCCAATTAGCGCATCATTAGAATTTGCTCAAATTTGTAGTCTTTTGTGGTAATTTGTTTCCTGATAAAACTGTGTACACCTAAGAATGCATCCTACCATTTCTATAAGCAGTCACATCATCATTAATCACCAGCACCACAGTTCCACTGGCAGCCATACATGTCCATGCCATTTCCTCCACCATGTTTGACAGATGATGTGGTATGCTTCGGCTCATGAGCTGTTCCTTTCCTTTCTCTATACTTTTCTCTTCCCATCTGGTACAATTTATTCTGTTTCCCCAGTACAACGTTTTTCAAGAACTACACAGGTTCTTTTAGATAATTTCTGGCAAGGTCTAATCAAGTTCTCTTATTCTTGAGCTCACCACATCAAATCCTTTCCATGTCCTTTATCTCTGTATTTCTTTTAAAGGAAAATGAGGGAAAAGGTATCAGCTGGAGATCCCTTAAATTTTTTTAAACCCCTTGAAACATTATATAGTTTTTCTCACTTTTTCTCCCTCTGTGTGTGTGTGTGTGTGTGTGTGTGTGTGTGTGTGTGTGTGTGTGTGTGTGTGTGTGTGTGTGTGTGTGTGTGTGTGTGTGTGTGTGTGTGTGTGTGTGTGTGTGAGAGAGAGACATTGGTCTGTATCTGGACCAAACTTAAGTGTAACAGGCTGTCTTGCAAATGTTTTTAACAACCTTGACAGAGTTAACAAGCAAACAAAAAACCAATACGTACCACTGAAATACCCCAGTGGTGTTACAGAGTCACTTTATCCCCTCAGTGTTTTGTTCAAGGGTTCTTTTATTGTTCTTTGTGTTCAACATCAGTCTGTGGATACCTACTGCAAGATATAACTTGAAGCCTTGCTCATAGTAATCCACCTAATTTAGCTTTGTTACTCCATTCATTAATTTTCGGCATCTTTGATGCCCTATGTACAGCCCTGTGTAGGTTGATGACTTTAATTTCCATCAAATGATGTGCCACCCTTTCACTTTTAACACATTACCTAGTTCATATCAGTATAGATATCCAGCATGAATGTTTTCCCATTGAAATCAGATGTTTTTCAAAGTATTCCTTTAATTTCTTTGAGAAGTTTCCTGCTCAGAATAAAATCAGCACTCTATACTGCTGTGACATAACACAACACAGTTTGTCATGGAGTCTGTTGATAGTCTGGGGAGACTGCACGCCATCTTCCTGAGGGGCTTAATATACATGGGTTTCTATGGATGCCCTCCATGACCCTTAGCACACAATCCCTCTGTGTTTTGCTGTCACACAGGCTGATGAAATGTTCTTTAATACCCAATCGACTGTATTGACATCCCCTTGGGTAGTAGGATTCCCCCTCAGGGGTGTAGAGTATTGATTTTGGGGGAATGTGGGTCTGTGGTGCCCTCTTGACATGTCCCCAGTCCCACTGCTATTATTGGAAGATTAGTAGGGCTATTACACCTCTCAGGCCAGATGGATGTGACACTGGTAGAAGTATCAGTCAGATGACCCCCTATGTGAACTTCCTGGAAGAGAATTAGCTCTAGTCATGGATTTGAATTTGAACTTGTCTATTTGTCTGCAGACATTAAAGAACCTAGTAAAATCTGATCCCATCAAACCATTAAAAGAAATGTAAATTAATGATGATGTCAATAAAGATTTATTGAACAAGACAACGTCAAAGTCTGTATAATGAAGGAATTGATCTACTTAGTAAAAAAGATATCGAAAAGAGAAACTTTCTATTAACTAAACAAAGCTGAGATTGAGTTAGAACATGAAAAATTTTCATTAGTAAGACATCTAGAAAACAATATCCCTTTATGTGTCAATTTTTTTAAAAACAGATTTAATCAATAAATTCACTAACCATGCCTGTGTTAGTGAATGAAAACACTGTCAAACAGCAGGCTTGTACTCACTGTCTGCATTCGGCATAGTGCTACTAAAGTTTACCTTAAGTTTCTCTAAGACACAAAGCTATATCAGTCGAGCAACAACGACAAACAAAAGCAGTAAAGCCGAAAACTTCCAAAAAATAAGAATGTAATTACATCCACCAAGGATGGGGGAAATAATTATTTGATCACCTGTTGAATTTGTAAATTTGATCACTTACGAAGTTTCTGATTTGTACGGTAGTTTCATTTTGATGGAGAGAGCAAGACTCCATTGACCAAAAATGCAGAAAAACACATTGCATAAAAGTTATAAATTGACTTGCATGTCATTGACTGAAATAATGTTTTGAACCCCAAGCAAAACATGACTCAGTATTTGATAGAGAAACCCTTGTTTGCAAGCATAGCGTTAAGTGTTTTTCAATGATTGTAGTTTTAATATGCTAAGCGTTTAAAGCTGAGCGATTACCACTACTCTTTTGTTTATTCTTTGCATTGATTAAACCGGCTAGTAAAAGTGTTGCCCACAAGAATATGTTAAATATAAAAGTTGAGCTGAGGCCATTCCCTTTGTTATTTTTGTAAAATTTTAATTTTGAAATTTTAATTTAATTCCTTAATTTTAGCAGACATGCCCCCTCTATATTCATAACTATTTCTTGATGGAAGTACCAGCTTGAATCCCAGTGTCTACTATGTTTTCTGTAGCCTCTGCTTTCCACATGGAAAGCCATGTGATGTGTACAATAAACAAGTGTGATAGGTACACTTGATGATTGAACACATAACATGTGCACTTATTGTCATATTGAAGCAAAGGCAGGATTTGGATTCAGCACATTGGGAATGGTTTTAATGCGGGACCTTCATCTGACTGCAGAAACACAATTGGCAGCACTGTGGGAGAGGAGAAGATATTTATTATCCCAGTAGATTTTAGGATTTGTTAGTTGCTTCTTGTACACAGCTAAAGACGAGTGGAGAGAAACTTCCAGGCTGTGGAGCCAGCCTACCACTACAACTACATGCTGCTGACTCTGCTGACTATGTATATAACAGCTGGATAGCATAGTGGCATCCATTAAGGGCCCCTGGGTTGGCCAAGCCTACCTTGGATATGAGCGAGAGACATAAAAAAAAAAAGCCATACCAGAGGTAGATCCAAATGCAGGACACACAGAAATGATCAAAAATTAGAGATGTCTGTGCATGCATACTTTGCTCCTCCTCCTTTGCCTTGCTTGGTTTTGTTGTCCTGCATTCATGTGACTCAGCAGTTGCTGAGTGGACAGATGTAGGCTGCAGTGAGCAGAAAGAGAAGCTGTATTCAGTAAAAAAAAAAATGAAGAAAGAAAGAAGGAAATCCTTCACACAGAACTAGACAGCGAGCACAGAAATAGAGGCCACTGGCGTATTAGGGCCACATTAAGAAATAAATATAATATTCGTTATTTTGAGAAAACAGTCATAATTGTATTTTGAAAAAACAAATAGAAATACTATTTTGAGAAAAAAGTCAAAACGCACAGATTACTAACTTTACAAACTTTACACAAAAATTGCACTTGGTAATACTGCACATCGAGGAGACAGATACATTTGTGTATGGGATGTGTGTGTATGTCTGTCTGCATGTGTGTGGTTCTCTGCAGAGACCATGTTGTAGAGTCTGACAGCAGTAGGGAGGAAATCTATCTGTCCCACATCGTGGGTGCCGCAGTCTGCCACTGAAGGAGCTGCTCAGTGCTGTCAGAGTCTCCTGCATGGGGTGGGAGATGTTGTCCAACAGGGATGACAGCTTAGCCACCATTCTGCTGTCACTCACCAGCTCTACTGGGTCCAGAGGGCATCCTAGAACAGAGCTTGCCCTCTGGATCAGCCTGTTCAGTCCTGTCCCCGGCAGAGATTCTGCTGCCCCAGCAGACCACATTGTAAAAGATGGCTGAGGCCACCACAGAGTCATAGAAGGTCTTCAGGAGTCGGCCCTTCACTCCAAAAGACCTGAGCCTCTGCAGCAGGTACAGCCAGCTCTGCCCTGAAATGTTTCAGTCATGATACTTATTGGATCTTCAGAATTAATGAATGTTATTTTTTTATTTATTTATGTATTATTTGTCATCATAGTTGTTCTTGTAGCAGTCTGGTTACCTAAAGATTATAATTAAACAATCAAATAAATCTATTTATTTATAATAACCGTTTTGTGTTAATGTTCAAGTCAGTTTTATTTATATAGCATATTTAAAGCAACATAATTGACCTAACATGCTTTCTAGGAAAGTAGATTTAAAAAGAAATTGTTATTAAATCATCGATTTAAACAGGTAGACTCACTGAGGTCAAGATCTCTTTTTAAATGAGAAACCTCTACATATAACAAAAACCCAAGACAGACAGCTAGATAATATAACAACACATTATATATTATTTCAAACTAAGCAAAACATGTGCAAAAGCAGTGCAAGTCTCCTTTGTATTCCTAAGTACTGTATATAAATTCAATGAAGGAGGAGAGCTAAAAAGGCAGTCTTCGCTGTCAGATCAGCACTGAGGTAAAAGAGGGATCTAAATTGTCATCAGCCTTAGATTACAGGTTCCAAAAAGATATAGTTTCAAAACTTGTGAAAAACTGTGAATGGTGTGTTCTGTTGTGTGTTACAGACAAGAAGTAAAATTAACAATCGTGTGGACAGACTAAGAATGAGAAAATATAACAGGAAGTGTTTAAACAGAAAGTCAACATCATCCTTTACAGATGGTGCAAAAATCATAATAGTAATATGCAAGAACTCCATATGCAGTGCATTTTTATGAACTTTATGAGAAGGGGAACTTCAGACAATGATCAAACCCAATTCTTCTGGCAGTATCCAGATTTCACACGCGAAAACATCAATATATAAAATAAAGTAAATTTAATACACCTAATTGCAAATATTTCTTTTTTCTTTATTTCTTTAAATTTAGTCAACAGTAAAGTACTAGTGAAGCTTTAAGGTATAAAAAATTGGGTAACTGGATTAGTACATTATTCTGTACAATCCATTTAGCATAACTGAAAAGATGCAGGTACTAACATGTAGTTAAGATGTGAAAAAACATCAAACTTTCTGAGTGGTTTAAAAGAGTCTTAATTTGTACAGATCATATAAATGTTTAGCTCAAAACTTTTTTGCATTTTTTGCCCCTCTTTCTTTTGACCTTCCATAAGTTGAGATGGCAAACTGGAATAAACTATACCTCAGCTGAAATGGCGATTATTGGCACAGTGCTCTGGACTCTGCCCTGTGGAGCTGGGATGACCTCTACAGGAGGGATGGGGGGGTGGGGGTGCTCTGTGATTGATTAGCTGGCCTGGGAGGACCACCACTCTCCCACTGGCTAGGGCATATGGAGCTGCGTGTCCTATGGACAGCTGCAAATGCAGCACTTGTCCTTGTTCTATATGTGTGCATGTGAGAGAACCCAGTCTGGTTATTGTCTTCTCATCTTATATAACACCTTAGGATCTTAGGAGAAAAGTCCTGAAGAAAAGTTACTTCAGGTCTGACCTTTCTGCCTGATTGAAAAGGAAACAATGAAAATACTTATTTTTCTTTACTGGTAAAAACTGTCAAAAAGCCAGCAAACAGGCCAGTACAAGTTATTTCAAGCAGTACTGTTATGGTGTGCTTAGAAATATTCCTTTCATGTGTATTAAAATAAATATTTTAAAATAGTAAACATTCAAATTCAGCCCATTTATGTTTCATTATTGTTTAGTCAGTGTCTTTTAATGACAACATTCCTACATGGCGTCATCAGCAGGCTCAGCAATAATCTACAATTTTACAAAGGGAGAACTCCATATCTCCCTTTATGATCTGCTTTGATCCATTCATGTGCATGTTTCACCCAACAAAGAGAAAATAATATATCACACATGCCTACATTTTAAAATAAATGAATATAAACTCTTTGAATACTTTGGACAACTGTGCCTGCTTAGTCAAGCAAATATCGAATTTGTCAATCATGTGGGAGAAATAAAATGCATAAAACTCTGCTCTTACTAGTCAGGACAATGTTAACACCAGTCAAGATTGTTGTTGGTAGCAGATGAAGCATTTGAGTTCTGAAGCTGTTGTCTAAAAAAGCATATTAGAAGAACAAAAATCTGAGACAAGGGTGGCAACATATTCACAAAAACTGGAGAGTGAGTTGAAGGCTTGAAAAAAGTAGCTGGGTCTGATGAATCACTATTTCTGCATAAGCTCGGATAGCATCAGTCTTAAAACTTGAACACATATTGACGGTAAATCTTTGGGCCATAAACTTTGTGCCATTTTATAGCAACTAATCATAATATGAATGCTGGTGTCTTTCTGATTGCTGGTTTGGATCATGGACTGTTCATGCTCACAGTTTACCATCTTCAAATGGCTACTTCTACCAAGATACTGCAGTTGTTTTTTCAAGGTGTCCCAATGCTACTATTACTACTGGGACCCCTTTGGACTTTAACTTTCATACCCCTCCAGTTGTTCCTTCAGTCCATGGTACTTTTCTCTTTTCTCATGCTCCTTCTTCCTGATCACAACTGCAGTCTTCTGCGTTTTGCTATGGATCAGACTAAATGACCACCAGCTGGTTGTCTGTCTGGAACTTGACGTCCCACAAGCCTTGTTGTTCTTAACCACTTTTGGTGGTGTCTCCCAATGGACTTCTAGTCCATATCGAGCACAGATGTTCCTGTAAACTATCCCTGATTCTTGGTTGTGCCTTTTAGTCTTCATCACCCCAGCTTACTTCCTGCTACTATGAGTCTCTGGGGCACCTTAACAAAGTCTGCAATTTCTGTTGACTACAGTAGACTCTTGCTTCTATGGATTTGGTGCTGAGGGCCTGTTCTTTTGCTGCCATAAACAGAGCCTCTTTGCTATCCGATATATTCCTTTTTCTACCCATTGATAGGTAAGATTGGGAAGGATTTATTGATGTCAGCTATTTCCTCATACATACCATACAGAGAGCTTGGTTGTCCAAATTCCTCTTCCTGCTTTGCATCACCATCTGTCTTCAGCTGCCTGAGAGTTTCTTTGAGCAGCTCATCTCATGGGTGTAAGTAAGATATCAGCTCCTGTCTTACTTTCTATTGGTATTTGGCTTTTGCAAACATTTGTGCATTTTTATCATGGTTCCTGTTGGCCAGTGGGATACCCAGGAACTTGCAGCTATTCTGTGTATCTGCTATTCAGTCTTATTGTAGCTCCACCACTTAAGTGCAGCCATTCAGCCACACTTATCCAATCTAAATAACTTCCCAATACCCTTGCTGTAGATCCTGGTGAGGTGAATCAGTTAATGTCTCATTCCCTTCTACTATATATAGCTTGATGTCATCCGTGTAAAGGAGGTAGCTGATGGTCATACCACTCCTGAATCTAAATCTGCATCTTGGCTCTTATTGATGAACTGGCTTAGAGGACTGAGGCCTATGCAGAATAGCAGCGAGGACCTTATTCTATCACCTTGTTGTATTTGATCGTAACTTGTGCGATTGCCTTGGAGTTGGTCTTTGGTATTTTCTATTATATAGCTGCACTGAGCATCTGTATGCAATTAGCACAATATTAGCCTTGTGTAATGTCACTTCAGTATTCGTGTATGGCATTGGGTATTGTACTCAATCCAGATGGTGCTCAGGTTGGTGTTCCTGGTCTCAGTGTCCTGGTGTAATACTGGTGCTGGTGTCAACCAAAAGCTGTTTTTTTGGCCCTTTGATATTATTTTCAGTGCTTTCCTGAGCTGTTATCATGTATTGACTCAAGTGACTACTAAGCTTCATTTTTACCTGACAGTAGTTTACAAGTTTTGAAGAGGCAGGTAATAACCTGATAGTTTGATTGTGTTGAACCTCTGTAGGGATCCTTTTGGCTTCCAAACTTCTCTATTAGAAGCTCCTTCTGTATGTATCCTTGCTTTGATCTAGTGCTTCTTGGATTACTATGGCAGTGGGATATACAAACTCACTGGTTTCATTATATAAAAAAATATGTATGGTGGCTGCAGCTCAGGAGTTAGAGCAGGTCACACACTAATCCCAATGTTGGTACTAGAGGTGGGCAGATCCATCCAAATATCAATAGCATTGATACCAACACTAGTATCAGTATCGGATTGATAACGCAATTGGATCGATACTCTCCTCAAAGTCTAGTATATGGGGGTGGTGGAGCCTATCCCAGCTGTCTATTGCAGGGTTAACACAGAGAGACAGCCAATCATTCACACTCACATTCACACCTATGGGCAATTTAGAATGTCCAGTTATCCTAACCTCACTGTATCCTACTGAACTACTGAGTACATGTATGATGATTCAGCACATAAGCCAAGACACACTGCTCTCCCCTACATAACCTGCATAGGTTAAAAGTACCAGTATCTGTATTGGTATCGGCAATACTGTTCTTAATTTACTTGGTATCGCATCAATACCAAAATTTGCAACCAACACCACTACTTGGTAGTTTAATCTCTGATTTCTGCAGTTTGCATTCACAGCTCTCTTAAGATCCTTCCCCAGTATTTTGTCCGGTTGACTTCTGGACGTGGACTGGGACATTAAAACTAATTGATTCTTGACTTTTTCAGCCATTCTGTTTTAGATTTGCAGGTGTGCTTGGGATATTATTATTATTATTATTATTGTACTGTGGAAGAACCTATCTTGGACCAACCTGTCATGGCCCTCCAGTCCTCATGTGCATCTCTACCAGTTCTCTTTGTTTCTCTTTATTCTTGGCATTTCTCTCTCCCTCTGTCTCTTATGGTGTGTCTGGATAACCACACATTACCTTACAGGGCTGGGGTCTTCCTGGGATCTCTGCCCTTATCCTGCCACACCTCAGACAACCAAGCCTACCTGTTCTTAAGTTGGAAGCAAACCTTCATTTTTTTGCATGAGCTACTTTTTGCCTACCATAGTGATACGTCACAGAGAGAACCATGGATGAAATTCTGTGTCTGCATGGATTAAACTAACGAACTCACGCCTGAAGACTGTTTTCTAAATAGAGAAGATTTTGTGAATAGTTAAACTGCAACCTGCACTGCATATAAACTCACTTAACCTGTTTTCTTAGTTCTACTTTTGAGTCCGGCCTGCCTATTGACCATCACAAAACTGTGGCTGTCAGACATGCTAGCCATCAGTACTGAGATTCAGCAAAGGATAAGGTTCCAGGTGATAGACACTTTTTTTTTTTCATATATAGGCTACACATTTTTAAAATAGGAGAATATGAAGGATAAAAAAAACAAAAAAATCTATTCTTCACTGCTATATTTAAATGTATTTTTTGTGTAAGCCACAGGGAGCTACTGAAGACGGGCAAAAGTGTCATGTCTGGCTGGCTGTGTGCAGGCAGGAACGAGGAAAGGACCCAAAAGCAGACTTCAAGGGAGACAGGAGTGGAACTCAAAAAATGGCAGCTTTATTTGCTGACTCAAAAAATGCAAAAACAAATATAATACACAGTGCTGGGAAACACGAGGAGGCCCAGCACATCAGGGAAAGAGCCGTTAACGACACGACAGGGAGCACAGAAAACACAGGATTTAAATACACAGGACATAACGAGGCAGGAGGTGAACAGGGCTGGGAGACATCTGGGCTAACGAGAACAGGGAAGCAAAACTGAAAACACTGACATGAGACAAAGACCTTCAAAATAAAACAGGAAACGCAAAAGCACAGAAGACCGACACAGAGACACGGGTTTAACACAGGGATTTGACAACAGAGGGAACACAGGCAGGGGAGCGCGGCACAGAGACAGGACCCTGATAACAAATCTAATCAAAACATGGGGAAAAATCATAATCACAACAGCACACTAGAAAATCAGAACATAAACCATGGAGCACAATAAACCAAAACAGACATCAAAAATACAGAACACAATGGTGATGGGGAAAACTAAACACACAACAAAGGGAACACAGAGAAACATAAGAGCTA
>VURO01024264.1:0-12420 GCA_015108175.1 Pelvicachromis taeniatus | reverse complement strand
GCCATATTGTCCTGCAGCCGTTTCCAGCACTGGGCAGACCTGCTGTCTGCATCGGGTGGGTAGCAAGCGTCGGAGGCATTTGGAATATGGGGGGGGAGTGTACATCTGTGTCAGTGTACATGCATGTGTGTTTTGTCTGTGTGTGTGTGTGTATCCTGTGTTCAACTTGAGAGAGAGTGTCCTTTCACCCGGTTAACCAAAAGTCAACAGTCCTCTGCCGACTCAGGTGTCCTTGAAGAATAGGGGTAGAGAGACTAAACACAGTCCCGTTATCAGGGAGAAGAATTTGTTGTTCCGGAGCTGCGTGACTGAAGGAGATGGTAGTTTGGGTTAATGCAAACAAGTGCATACAATTTCGCAGTTGGTCTAATGTCCATCACTGGTCACCAGGTCTATCAAGTTCCCATTGCAGAGCTGTGAGCGCTCCATGATCTTATCCGGTCAGTAAACACAGTCTGAGTACTCACGACTTGCCGATCAGCCAGCCTTGTTGTGTTTTGAACAGCTGTAACCGCTTTCTTTGTTTATCGATAAGCCAGGTCCGAGCCAGCTCCAATCAGCCAGACTCTGTTATTGTGGTTCTGAATGGTAGATGTCGTTCAATGTCCTCCATCAAGAGTGTCTCCAGTCACACGATGCAACCGACCATTGAGTATCTGGCAGCAAACGTCTCTGCAGGACAATTGGGCTCTCCCGAGCTCAGGCTTCTCGTCAAGACTAGGGTGTCAATTTCGTTAAGGGACCAGTTCATCAAACCCATAATTCTTTAGATTTTAGAGAACAAGACTGAGAGACTCTCTGAGGGTTAGAGTTAGACGGGACTAGACAGGGACATAGAAGCCAAGCAGGAAAGTGAAGGGAGGAGTGGATGAAAGATGCGTCCACCTCCGCCGAGAGCAAAGAAGGCTGAATGATTACTGTTGACTAAAGACAACAATAATCAGAGAAAATCACAACAAACAAACAGCCTCCTTTGAGCAACTACTTGCGAAGAGTGGGAAGGACAAACCTCCAGAATAAACAGGCTCAGGGAGTGTGGTGAAAGATTTTTTCCTATTAGCACTTTGTCATCCTGTTCTTTCTGTGTTGTAAGTTATTACTCATATACAAATATATCGACTTTTATCACTAACCTGGGACCTACAATATAATTTTGAGACCCCAGACTTGACTGACCTTATAAGACATGGATCCCACCATGTCAGGAGAACGAGGATTAAACCCATTAAGACCTCATGGCTCTTACAGGAAAACAAAAGTTGTTCTTCAGCCTCTGTCCTCTAACATATTTATTTCAGTAGCAGATCTAAGCTTAATTTGCATTATTAGATTCAACATATACAGAACTATGTGTGACATAGTATTTTTAACAGAGGTGAGATTGAAACTAAAGTTTCGATTGTGAAACAATTGGATTTCTTTGCCTTAGTTTTTGTCAGCAGGAGCTTTTGCCTTGGATGCCAATTTTGCCCAGTCTCTATCTTCTTGCTGAATCATGAACTCTGACGTTAACTGAGACAAGTGAGGCTTTCAGTTCTCTAGATGATGTTGTTGATTCTTCTTTGACCTCCTGGATGAGCTGCCGAATATCACTCTTCGAGAAATTTTGGTAGAGAGGCCACGCCTAATGAAGGTTCACTGCTGTTCCAAGTTTTCTCCATTCGTGGATATTGGTGCTCTTTGTGGTTCACTGGAGTCCCAATGCCTTAGAAATGGCTTTGTAACCTTCTTCAGAGTGACATTTGTGAGAGACTTTGTTTTTCTCAGTTGTTTCTTTAGACAGTAGCATGAGTTGTTGAGATATTTTAGCCTAATTCAGTTTGTCAGAGAGGATCTATTTAAGTCATTTCTTGATTCCGTGGGTCTTTAAGTGATCAGGCCTGGGTGTAGCCAGAGAAACTAGTCAGCTTTTCAAAAACTGTGGTTAATTCATGATATAGCAACAGTGGGGGCAAATACTTTTTCACGTAGGGTAGGTAGGTTGGGATATGGACTTTTCCCCATTCCCATTCATGACACTTATCAGCTATAGGTAACTATAGGTATCACCAGCCGGGTTCATTTCCAAATTATCTAGTGTAGAGGAAATCAAGAAAATCACAGACCGGCAGTGTACCACTGAGGAAAATCAGTGGCATGAATAAACAGGTTTACGACTGCAGAGCAAGCTGAGAGTGTAGCACATCCTGGAGGTAGACACATAAGAATCCTTGTCAGCATTCAGGAGGAGACTTTAAGAATAGAAACCTTGGAAGACCCCTGGTAATCCTCAAAAACAGAAAGACAAGCAGGCGGTCAAAAAGCAAAGCAAAAAAGAAACCAGCAGAGTTGTGTAAGAACGCTCTCTGGGACAACAAAAGAAAAAAACCAGCCTCTATCAAAATGATGGAAAGAAGAAAGTGTGGAGAAAAAAAAATGTGACCAAAAGCATACCACCCCATAAATTAAACATAGTGGTTTCTCTTTGGTTTTGTTTGTTTCAGCTGCTGTGCGCCGTAACATTTAGTGCCCGAGATTTCATGCTCCTAAAGGTAATGTTGATTAAGTAAAGTGAGAAAGATGGACGGACTGAGACACCACCACCAGCAGTTCTGTAGTTAATGAGTTGCATTTACACACCGTATGCACGGATGCTGTTTTTGTGTGTATCTTGCATATCGTGCATGCATGTTTCCAGCACTCAAATATTTACAAAAGGACCACACATAAGCAAAGGACCCACGCCAAACCTGTGAAATATCCATTTACAAGTGTGTCAACATGCACACACGCACACACACACACGCGCACACACACACACCCAAACGCACAGATATACATATGCAGAGTTTGGAAAGCCACAGAAATGTTCCTGGCAACGTGCTATATTTTGCATTAAGTGCCTCTCCCACCCATATAGTTTATGTTTGTAAATATAAACGATTTCAGCAAATATTCTCTCAAGTTGGTTTTCACTGTGATTGACTTTTGGCCTCCTGGCGTGTGTTGTGGTTGTAACTGGTGCTGCTGGAAAGTTTCCACCACCTTCAAATAAAATAAATCCTACAATATAAACACTTAAAAAAAAAAAAAAACTAAATATTTTTAAAAGGATCTGTTTTTCCTTTAACAAAGTTGGGTTTATAGTGTTGATCATAAAGTCAAATGGCCAAAAAGCTACAGTTTTACACTTAGGAGTTAAGGCATATCGCACTTTTGATCTGTTTAATTGAGAAATGATTTAAGTATGAAATAAAGTGACTAACTAACAATTTTACTGTAAATGATTGGAAACCATGTAAGTCCAGGTTGGACTCACTTTTGGTTTCAGAACTGCTCAAATTCCTTGATGCACAGAATCAACAAGGTGCTGAAAACATTCATGAGAGATTTTGGTCCTTATTGACACGGTAGCATCAAACAGTTGCTGACAATTTGTCATCTACACATGTGATGTTCCCCCTCATCCCAAAGATGCTCTCTGGGTTGAGACCTGGTGACTGTGGAGGCCATTTATGTACAGTGAACTCACTGACATGTTCAAGAAAACAGTTTCAGATGATTTTGACATGGTGCGATATCCTGCTGGAAGCATCCATCATAAGATGGGTACACTATGTTCATCCCTTTATGACCACAGTCAGCAACAATAAAAGGTAGGCTGTGGCTTTAAATTATAATAAAGGGTTCAAAGTCCATCCATTCATCCATCCATTTTCTTCCGCTTATCCGGGGCCAGGTTGCGGGGGCAGCAGCCCAAGCAGAGGAGCCCAGACCTCCCTCTCCCCAGCCACCTCCTCCAGCTCATCCGGGGGAACACCAAGGCGTTCCCAGGCCAGCCGAGAGATATAATCTCTCCAGTGTGTCCTGGGTCTGCCCCGGGGCCTCCTCCCGGTGGGACCTGCCCGGAACACCTCACCCAGGAGGCGTCCAGGAGGCATCCTTATCAGATGCCCGAAACCACCTCAACTGGCTCCTTTCGATGTGGAGGAGCAGCGGCTCTACTCTGAGCTCCTCTCGGATGGCCAAACTTCTCACCCTATCTCTAAGGGAGAGTCCAGCCACCCTTCGGAGGAAGCCCATTTCCACCGCTTGTATCCGCGATCTCGTTCTTTCAGTCTTCCTGCTTTTTACAATCTTCTATCAGCACTCAGTGTGGTCTTCTGCTACTGCAGCCCATCTGCATCAAGGTTTGATGCGTGTTCAGAGATGTTCTGCACACCCTGGTTGTAACAAAAGTTCTGTGAGTTACTCTGAGCTCAAAGCAGTCTGGCCATTCTCCTGTGACCTCTCGACTCGAAGACATTTTCGCCCAGAGAACTGAATTATCGTTACTGGTGCTAAGGGCCCCAAAGGGTGCCAAGAAAACAGACCCAAGACCACCAGCCTGAACCAGGGATCATGCTTTTATGTTCTTACCTACAAATTCTGACTGTCGCAGATAGACTTGAGACCCATTACACCAGACAACGTTTTTTAAGCTTCCATTGCAGAGCTTGGCACAATGTGTGGTCTTCAACTCCTGTAGCCCCTCTCATTCAAAGGTTTGGCACGCTGTATGTTCAAAGATGCTCTTGTTCTAACAAGATATGATTAAAGTTACTTTTGCTGCTTTTTCCAGTTCTCTTGTTTGAATCTTTCTCTCTCTTGCTTACTACTAAAATATGTAGACGATTTTATAATATTTCTATAAGGTTTATATAAGGTCTTTTGAAAAAAAATGTGTAATTTTATTGGATGGAACTAGTATCTTCCTCCAACACAGCCACCACTATTTCATTCTTTTTTATTTACAAAGGTTTTGTTTTTATGCGCTCTTTACTTTTTTACTCTCACAATTTACGCAACAAAACTATCTGGTCGATCTTTGTGTGTCATTAAAGTATTTTAGCTCATTTCAGCTTCTCACTTTGGTTTTATAACTCACAGTTTTCCTTTGTCTTTCAGTCTCACCCGACTTCTGACTCTTTCCGGCTTCTCGGATAGCTTACACTGCACAGTGATGTTGTCATTTGTTCACAACTTAAAAAATGTGGAGCTGCAAAACTCAATGTGGTCAACAGTAGCCTGTGCTGGATATACTCTCAGACCCAAGCAGTTGAAGTGCCCGAGCCATTGATGAAAGCCTGTTTATATCAAAGATTGCCTCAAATCCTTTCCTGCTCTCTGACCTCTGGCAGTTTAATGCTGGTCCAGCTCTGACCTCTTGCTGTCGACGCCCCACGTCCGACCTCAGAAACAGAAAGACACGATGAAAGACGGAGGGAGTTAGATGGGTGTCATGCTCGTATGTTGACACTGACAGACAGCTGCTGTTGTAAACAAACCCAGCTGTGTTATAGATATCCAGTAGGCAAGAAGAACTTATTTTACCTGCATGGATGATATTGTCCAAAAGTGACTCAATGACTGAAACTTCTTTCTATGTATCCTTTCTGTTGGTTTAGGCGTATGCATTTCTTTTGCTGACTGGAGGGTCGGAGCAGTTCTGTGGTGCACACAAGGGCTTAACTTGCCTTTTGTATTTTGGTTTTGGAATTAAATAAAGCAGCTTTTTACTTTGCAAAGGGCTGCTTTGGAGGAAGAAATAATGCCATTTGTTATGTTGACTCTCAATAGGAGCAGAGAAAAAGACAGGTTTTTGGAGGGCGTGTTGGCAAACTTTGGTCAAAATGTTCCTTAAATGAACAATTTAAATCCTAATGACATTTGTTCAAAATCTTTACATTCATGATCCTGAGAGATCAGCCAAATAATTAAGGTGCATGTTTTCTATTACAACTAAATACGTGACACCACATAATATGTGCTTCCTTTTGCTCCAAGCAGCTGGCCAGAGAAATATCTCGACTCCACCCACTGCTTTAAATCCAGCCAGTTCGACTAAATCTAAGTCAACTCTTTGAAAAGTTATTCAGTGAGTGACGTTTTCAATTAGTGTATTGTGAACTTACCCCACACATCATTTTCAACCTGTATGGTCCTCTTTCTAGGCCGGACACAAAGATCACTAAAACACACTCTACACTTAAAACAAAGACAGAAACCTCAACAGAGATATTTATCAATCAATTAATGGACATTTGGGAAAAATCCAAAAATTCTTATAGACGAAGACAATGACTGGGAAAGGATTCTGTTCAGACTGGCTGTCCTCCAGCATGAAGCTCTTCCTCCCTGAAGAGCGTTAACTTCCACAAATCATAGTGCAGGTCTGAGAACTAAAAGGGTACGGATGAATACACAACCTCAAATATGCTACCTATTTTAAAGGCTTGATTTTTTTTCCAAATGCTTGAAAAAGTTTATGCACCGAGGTAAAACTCAATACTATCATAATTCCAAAAAAGCTGCAATGCTGTGCAAGATGTAAATAAAATATGCAAATAATGTATGTGTTCCGCATTAACCGATGTATAACTGTCACTTTGATGAGGAGATAAAAATGATTATACATAACAAATTCAGAAATCTTAGTATTTCTGAAGGTTTATCACAACTTACTAACTACAGCAACGCAGGAAGCAAATGGCATCTGAAAATCTGGAGGAATCTCTGTGCGCAAGAGAAAAGTCCAAAAATGAAATGCCTGTGATGTTTGTGGACTGTTGTTTAAAAAAGAGGGGATGTTACACAGTGTTAAACACGGACCTGTGTCAACGTTTTTGAAATGTGTTGCTGACATCAAATTCAAAAAGAGCTCATATTTTTCTACGAAATTATAAAATATATTTGTTGATTTGTCTGTTCTATTGTGAATAAATTGTCGATCTATGAGATTTTCATTTTGGGAATTTTGGGGCTAATGAGAGGCTGATAGATGATGCAACAAGGCAATGGCACAAAGCCCTCACGCAATTCAATAAAATGCTTAAAAACTGGTCCTTCATGTTATGTAATGGCAGTCTGTCCAGACCTTAACCCTTTTGCGATGAACGATCAGTGAAATATTGATAAAGTGAAACATGAAGCATGTAACATGAGTTTGTTGCTATGAAAGGAACTCAAATAAGTTATTAGATTCAAACATTCTCACGTCGAATTTAAGCTTTCCAGCTTGCTAATTAGCTTATCAGTGATTACCTGTTAGCCATAGTTCACCTATCAATAACTGTCACTTTAATGAAGAGAAGTTATGAGTAATTCAAGGGGGTAAAAGGGGTTTACAAAACTTTACTTGCAACTTTATTTAACGGCACCAAAGATATCAAACGACATCCCCGTGTTACTATATTGCTAGCCTGCGTATGTTTGCGCGTGTCTGTCTGTGTGGACTCAGCTGGACTCGGACTACATGGCCTTTCACTGCCCTGTTTCCTGCTGTAACTATAGCTCAACATGAACCCAGCCACCCCCTGCCCATTACTATAAGGCAACACAGTAAGCACAATTAAAGATAATTTAAGACTTAAGCAATTAAGGTCACATCTCCTGTGGAAATGCACGCCCACGGAGGTCCTGGTATCTGTCCAGCACAGGATGAATTTGGACAGGTTTGGTAGTCTGTGATTGCCTGTGTGCGTGTGTGTGTGTGTGCGTGTGTGTGTGTTGTATTCCTTTGTAATTGCACTCGAGTTGCCGGGGTCAAGCAGGGTCTACGTGTGGCTGTTTTTGGATGAATTGCCCAGAAGGAGATTAGGACAAAATGACACACTCTGTGCCTACCTGCGCTCCAATTACAACTGAGTAAACATGAACACCCAAAGGGCATGTATGCACAGAAATATTTTTAAAAGTCAGATTATGCAGTTTGCATGCACACACCGTTAGAATAATCCCATCTTCGTGCAGACCTCCAACACTATGGATTAATGACTGTAGGCCACCGAGGGGCTCTATCTTAGAGACCCAAACGTGGGCTGAAAGTGGAGTTGGCTCCATTCTGATGCAGCATCAACAAGAGTTCACAAGATGGAAATCAAGAGGGATTCTGCGAAGAGGGAAAAGAGCTCCACACCACACAGCCCGACCTTTGTTGTGTGAAATGTTCTTCTAGCCTTATCTATCAGACATCAGCCTGCAAACTTACACACCAACACAAATACGCATTTTACCCCCTCTGAACCAGACATTGGTGACTCATCATATCCACTAGCCAGGAAGGACAGAGTCATTACGATTCTGTTTCCCCTATCACTCTTCTCCCTGTGTGGTCCCCTCAGCGCTGCAGCTACTGCAACGGCCATCTAAGGCAACATGATTATGAGAGAGGTGTGATTTTAGGTGGCAGCAAGAACATGAGAGATAGCATACTGCTAAGGTAACACTGGAAACCCCTTATTATTTTTTTTAACGATGTTATTTTTTTCCTTTACAAGATATTCTGAAGTTGCTGTGAAAGAGGCATTGTTTGTTCTGGAAGTAGTTTTAAACAACCTCAAGTAAAAGTCACACCGTCAGATGAACATGTGCCTTGGACCTGGCAGATCTCTTGTACCTTAGTTCGGGGTTTATTGTTTTAATTTGCTGCATTTTTAGCTAAAGCTGCAGGTGCAGCTAGGCAGGAGAAAATGCACTCACAGACTCTTTGATTGGTGCTCCTTGATAGTGCTGGGCTTGACGCCCTATTTGCCTTCAGATCTGGCTCATGGCACAGGTTCAGATCTGGTGACTATGGAGTTCATTTGAGTACAGTGAACTTGTACTCTCTTCTCGATGATTTGAACTTCGTGACATTGCACCTTATTATCCTGATGGAAACAGCAATCCAAAGGTAATGGTCACAACAATACGCATGCAGCGGGGCCAAAGGTTGTGCCAAGACAACATCCCCGTAGATTTTCTAGTCTTCTTTTATACAGTTCTGATTCAAATTGTAGCCTTATTCCTTCAAATAGCCAGCAGAGGGAGACTGGTCGCGTCGAGATTCAAATCCGCAACATGGTGATTGACTAAAAACTAAGCTTTAGGCTTCACAATGAGGCGTCGTCCCAGAGGTTATGCAGATGACGATGGGTGACTTCACCGCAGCTATGTGAACCTGTTTATATGAAGCTTGTGGTAAAATATTGCACAGCCTTACGTGATGTCTTCTGTGTCTTTGTAAATATTTTACTTTTATTCATGCATTCATAACTTGGAGTGTGACAATAACTGACATAATTAAAGTCCAAAGGCCCCTCTGATAGAGCTGTAATGTAATGCTTCTGATGCTAGGATGTGACCTATTGGGAAAAATAGAAGAAAGACAATTAGAGGGATTTTTTGCTAATGAGTGTTATTGCTTAGGATTATTCGGTGGCGTTAGCCTTTTCTGCCAAAACGACAAATGCAACCATAACAAAAAAAATCACCTAAAGCACAACATATTATACAAGATTAGCTCGTCAGATTATGTAATCTCACATGTATTTGTAGTGTTGAGGAAATGATAATCGAGCAGTGTTTTATTTGCAAAATGGCTATGTTGTATGTGTCTTGGAATGAAATCGTTCGCCCTGCAAAAGGGAGCAGCACTTCCTGAACACAGGGTGAAGAATTTGTAACACAATACTGCATAATAACAACCAGTTAAAACCTGTTATCCGGCAGGAATGTGCAGCGTCAGAAACAAAGAAAAAACATATCCAAAAATGGCACCGACATTATTGCTAAACATAACCGTGGTCAGGCGTCCATGGTTTCAGCCATCCGGACAAGATGCTTGAAACCTTGTTGCTTTTAACTAAACTGAGAATTGCTTTATATCTATATGCAGCAGGTCTGTATCGTACAAAGTGCGTGCACACACACATGCACGCACGCACGCACACACACACACACATTATGCGCTTTACAGGTTATATGCAGGAGGACTGCCAGTACGGAAGCCGCAGTGATAACACAACAAACCCTGCCACGGACACAGGCTAAGAATAAAAAAGACACTCAGCAGTCATGTGCAACATTTTGTGAACCTGTTAACCCCAAATAAGGTATTAAAGGGGGATTTTTGGAAGTGGGGGAAGCTTAACATCCAGACTCAACTGGCTGAAAGCATGCTCAACAGTGACTCTTTTCCTGCTTCATATTTTTTTCCTATTATTATTTATTCTACTAGTGCAGTTTTCATGAGTCAAAGTTCAAATCTATCCTTGTTTCCTTACAGGCGGCCTTGGTGGAGCTTCTTAGTTTGTGCACCACCTGACAAAGTTTCCAGTCTCTTCCCCCCCCCCCCTTCCCTCTCTTCCCCCCCCCCCTTTAGTTTATACCAACTTCCTTCTGATTGCCTACTGCTTCCTGAGAAAAAAATCCTGCCCACATTAATAGAAGATAGTTCATTTGCTAACCCTCATCTGCACGCACGCTCTCAGATCGTATCTTCCTGTCTGCTTTAACCCGATCAGGTTCATAAGCAGCAAGAGGGGATACTTTAATTAAAGAGCCGTCATGTGGCTCGCTCGTGGCAGCAGGTGGCTGAGGCTCGGAGAGATAGAGTTACTCCAGACCATCAGCATGATAGACAGAAGCTGAGCATTTCAGTTCATAAGAGAGGTTTGTTGTGTCGTGAGATGACATTTAATTTAACGTGAAAGGGTCCTGTTAGACTGTTTATGCAGCTACTCAAAAGCTCTACTTTATATACACAAAGTCACTAAAGCATTTAAACTCTTCGTCATTACAACACTAAAGTTGTCTCATTTTTAAAAGTTAGCAAAAAAGAAATTTAAAACAAAGACAAAACTTTGCTTGATATTTTCCAATAAATCCCCAACATCTCCTCTGAAGTCCTAAGCCTCTCTGAAGGCCATATGGCCATCCCCACAGTAGCTGAGACACCATATGAATGTGTAAACCACGGGAATGCGGTGACGTTGCACCTCAGGTCCTCTGTAGGTGGAACAAAATCTGTTGGAGCAACGAGAGTCGTGCGATTGTCTGCTTGCTGCATTTTGAGTCACCAGCTGAAGCGAATTTAGCAGCAGGCTCTTGGAAACGGAACATTTCAGCTTCAAACAATAAAAAAAACATGCCCCGATCAGTTTATATCACATACAACCTCAGCTATTTACCTCAAACCACGGTACAATGAAATTTCTGTGAAAATATGATCATGAAAAATGTATGAGATCTAAATGTCGCACGCTAAAAAAGAGTGTGGCGTATGGTTTTGTGAGAAAAAAAGAAAAGTTTGTAAAAACGTCTTGACAATAACGGGGAGATCGAGGGCAACAGAAGGCAAAAGTGTACTCAAGGAAAAGTGTTAATGCCTGCGCTTGCCAATATTTCAAATCTGCTGTTTAAGATACAATCTTGAAAGGAGACGAAAGATGAGATTGGACAAAATGGTGATTTCTGGAACGGCTTCATAGTAGATAGCCAGTGAAGCTGCGTTAATGTGTTTGTTCTGGATCCTTTTTACCCCTTGTGTCCCAACAGGTTGTGTCATTTGGCAGCTCTGAGGCCTATATGAGATGAGGGCGAGGGCTACTAACTGACTGACAGTTACATTACTCATTTACATATGTTATTTTCGGCACTGTTGGAGGCCTACTGGCAGCTTCTCCAGCACATCATTCTCACTTTCACCTCTTTCCTGTTAACACTGCAGAGCAGTATCCTCAGAACATGGTTTGCCTATATGTTTTTCTAAATCAACCAACTACAGAGGTTCAGACAAAAAACCTCTTGTGTTCAGTTCCTCTACCTAAAAATAATACAATATAAATGCTTTGAAGGTGGTTTCCATTCCATTTATCTTGCTCTAAAATGGAAATCACTGCATTAACATTGTTTCCTGATGACTGGAACAAATGCATACAAAACTTAATTTGGACTTTGATATTGTTATTAAGCCACCCAACTCGTGGAAGCAATTGGCATGCTCCATAGATGCGTATAAGGATATATTGGGAATGACAGTAATACTGATATACCCTTTTTGGTAAACTTTGACATTGTATCCTTAACTATCACCAAAAAAAACCTCTGTAATTCAATGGCCTAAAACTCATGCTAGTTTGATAATTACCTTATATCTTCTAATAGTGGCCTGTCTCTTATTGACACCCGTTTCTAATAAATGCCGGTTTGAAAACATGTCACGACAAATAGACGCCGGTCTCCAATAGTAGCCAGGTGACCTTTGATCCGGAAGTCTCTCCGTGCTGTCGTCGGTCCTCCTGCATCTCATCACTCGACCAGCTGTTTCCAATCAGCCCTCATCTACGAGCAGCGGCATTTAAGCTGGATGCAGCGACCATCGAAGTGGGATTATTACACTGAACTGGTAGAGTCTGTAGTATATGATGAACTGTCGGCTAGCGGACCTGCTAACTGTGATTTTCTGGTCTTTTACGTCCTCTCCTGGATACTCAGCGGAGAGAAGTTTCGGGGAGCACCACTCATGCACTGGGCTACCACAGACAAGGAGACACTCGGGAGCAAAGGAGGAGCACAATTGGGAACTGCATTATTTGTGAACTGTTGGAATACGTTTTGGAGCACTGTAAGTAAACGCAC
>VURO01024261.1:10608-34015 GCA_015108175.1 Pelvicachromis taeniatus | reverse complement strand
GGGGTCATTTAGGTTAGTGTGAAGCAACTTTATAATCCTCCTCCTTTGTAGTAGCAGAGAACACATTGTTATTTAAGTAGAGCCAAGAATGCCCCCTTATTCACATAGCTAATTGTGCACATTGTTTTAAACAGCGCAACACAGTCTCATGCAAATAGGTTAGCCGAGAGCAAACTTGCAGCAAAGTTAGGTGGCGGAGAGTTTGAAACCTTAACAATGTTTTGTATGAATGCTTATTCCACTGTTACTTTTACTGTTACTAAGGTTCAGCCCCGCAGCAGTAATAAAAAAACATCAGAACATGAGGAGATCCTCTGATGACAGGAGAAACAAGCAGTTGAAACAGCACTGTGGGCTAACTGGCTGGGCTGGCAGCGGTTGGCAGATTAAATAGCTCAGAGCTGCAAACTTGAATGGATCTATTTACATCAGCTGACAGTCAGTACAGTGCACAAGAACTGCTCTAAATAAAGAGATGCTTTCATTACTCCATTGACAGAAAGTAGCCCCTAAATATCAGCTTATTGCGTTTTGTTTCTTAACAAACTCTCTGATGGGTGAAAGATAACTTTGGGAAAGACTCCCTCTGTTGGTGAGCCTGCACTCTTTTGGCTGTGCAGTTTTCATTATTAAAAAGTGCCACTTAGCCTTTCAGCAGTTATGCACATTCTGAATATGATACTCAAACCTAAAATATCATGTTGGATACTAAATAAACCAAAACAGAGTGCACAGACCACCTGAATCAGTACTGATAATCAGTAGAATCTAGGACATGTGCAGTAGACACACATGCATAGTGAAACGGGTAAAAGATGAGCCGACTTTCAAAATTGGATGCAAAGTTAAAGATTACACTTTTTCAGAATACTTTTGGCAGGATTACAGATTTCCATCACAATAACAATGGCTTTAACCAAAGGTTTGACCCCCACTGCATGGACCTTTTGTTGCAGCTAAAGTCTTTCATCTCTTGTTTGGGAGATTTTCCCGTGCTTCCTGATAAAGGCTTCTAGTTCTGTAAGATTTTTGGGCTGTCTTGTTACACAAGCTTTGTGAGGTCTCTCCACAGATTTTCTGTTCTTGATATGTAGCTTGGAGGACTGTTCAGGCCCCCAAAACCTTTAGGTTGTTCTTCTAGATTGAGTCCATTGTGCAATTTGAGATACAGAAGCTGTAGGGTTTTTAGCTTTAGCTTATATCTATCTTTTTAATAGTCATGTAACATGTAACTCCAGAAAATTATATTAAAATTAATTATTCCATTTGTTGGAATAATATTTTTGTTACTCCTTGCTTAACAAAGAATTTCATTTCATTTGTAACCTGCAATTATTTAAATTTTGCTGACTCAGAGGAGCCCAGGGCTGCAGAGTCAGACTCTTTACAAGGCTTTGAAATATGATTCTCCTGTCCTTTCGTAAAGATGGCTGTAAACAAGACATAACCCCCAACAAGCTAGGTATAAGCTTGAAGCTGAAAAGAGGTTGAAAGAATTCTAGATATTTAACATTTTCTTTCACACTACATCTATAGATGAATATTTGTGTAATGCATGTAAACTGCATCAGTTCCATATAGTTTCATTTTAAATCCATAATCACTGTCTAATTTCTTCTGAGTGTGAAAAGCAGAATGGAAGGTGTGTGTGCACTATAAATGAAATGACAGATGTAGAGGGCACACTGTAGAGTTGCAAAGGGAAGGCGTTTTCAAGCACCAACATGTCTGCTGTTAAACCGTCCTTTTTAACTAAGGACTACATTTGGGTGTAAAATACAGCCCAGCACAGGCGTGGACTTGTTTTTGGTGTTATCCAACAAGTTTCCTGTGCCTGTGCACTCTAACCCAAATACTTTACTCGGGTTAGAGGTTACATTTACTCAGCTGTGCCCTCCTGTCTGACAAGAGCTTGTGCCACTTAATGAGCCTTTATTCCACAGACTCCACATTAGGCCCCATACAATGAATGTAACACCTCAGTTAGAGTACTTAACAGTTACTGTAGATAGTGCTATTCTCATGTATGTGACTATCCTATGGGTTGGAGATAAGCTTTTATATATTATTCATGCATGGCTGCCAGGTGAAACCAACTGTTGGTCAGATCTACATAACAGTTGACTGACCATTTAAGCAGGCGAGAAAGACAAATTTCTGCTGGTTGCTGGATTTGTGCCTTAGTTTCACCTCGCATGTTTTCTGTGATATAAAATCCATGTCAATGACCAGCAGTTTTTCCTGTTCACAGCAGACTACCATTGTCATGTAACAAGGGCCAGATTTATAAAGGAAGCAGAGTTAACACCCCTAAAAGAGGATGTTGCAACATTCTTATGTGACAGATTTTACAATTTCTGATGCCTGTAAGCTATCGCATTTCACTGGCTTCATGGTACACACAAGTAACCAGAATAATTACCAGCTACAGAGGCTTAGCCAACATTGTGGAGAGAGATCATTGCAAAACGGGACGCTGGTGAGGATACAAGAACAAACTGAAAGATGGGAGTTTTGTGGAGTAACCGTGATTAACTTAACATTGGCAAGCTTGGACAGCAGGCTGTATAATCTATAATCACTATTGAAGCAATGCACAGGCATACCCTAGATACCTGCTATTTAGGAATAAGTAACAGACAAATAAAAGTTTACTTGTGAAAGTTGCAACTTCTTTGGTGGTCGCCATATGTCTTCCCTGGCAGAGAATTAAATCAATTAAAAATGCTTCAGATTCCTTCAACACCACAAATAAAGGTCCAGTTCAATGAGGCCAGGCAGGCAGACTCACCAGCTGCCTTTGTCGGCACACGTCTCAGGCAAAGCAGCCATGAGGTGTCAAAAGCTGTCTGTAAGAGGATAAGGGATAAAGAAATCCAAACAGGTGATTTTACGACAAGAAAAAAAATCATCCACCATAGAGTTGTTGTAATTCTTGGAGTTAAACAACAATTTTTGTACTAGATTAAACATAGATTTTAATGCTGTTCAGTTGGGTGTTTTAACATGGGAGTCGATGGGAACTGACATGCTCTTGGGGCCAGTCTGAAGTTGGCACTGCAGGAACTGCAGTTTTTGGCAGTTTTTTTTTTTTTTTTGCCCCATGCTGCCTATGGGACAGCATGTTGATAGGAATGCTCAGTACAAGATGAGCTCACATTCATTATGTGCTATGTCTGTGTGACCATTCCTCCACGAGGCCTACTGACAACTGAGGTCAAAATGATTGGGACTTTTACCCACAATTGGGAATATATTCAGTTTTTGGTTTCTCAAACCATAAAAGCATCTCTTTGCTTCATCACAGTGTGTGAAGTAACACTGGATTTCAGCACATTGTTTAACATTCTGTTCCTGACGCCTCAGACAGTTCAGCCTTTGCACAGTTGCTAAAGTGGGAAGTTTCAATAGGGTGACTTTAGAATTTCAAGACTTGATGGTTTATGGCAATTCATGACAACTGGCTCCTTTTCCTGGTAAGAATAATGTCTGACTGAATTCTCGGCATACATCCTGCTTTGCCTTATCGCTGTCATTTGAGCAATAAAACCACAACCCTACCCTGATGTGCAGTATTATCTTTCGCCAGGACCAAGTGGCACGCTGTGGACTTCCTCGTTTCACTGTGTCACCAAGGTGATGGTGTGCACACAATGCGATGCCTCCGATCTGAGAAATTGATTTGATTATTTTGCAATAAAGCTATAAAAAAAAAAATCTTCATTATATTATCCAGCTATAGGTTATCTAACATTTTATGATATCAAAGCGGGTTATCTTTATGCATTAGTGCAATCACTGTGAGATGAGATAGGGAGTCATATTTACAATATCCTCATACTTGGTCATTGTCACGTGTGTGGGTTTGTGTGTGCATTGCAATTTGAAGTGTATTTGCTGCAGACAGATCCTTAATTGTGTCGATGGAAATAAAATAATCTCTGTGTTTTGTTTGTCACTATTTTTACTCTTAGATCGATAAGTATCTGTACTCCATGCGTTTCTCTGATGAGACGTTACTGGACATCACCCAGCGATTTCGCAAGGAGCTGGTCACAGGACTGGGTCGGGACACTAATGCCACTTCTACACTGAAGATGTTGCCAACATTTGTGCGCTCAATCCCGGATGGCTCAGGTTAGTCCATCTAAACCTGCTATATGTCATTATATCGGGGAACAGAAGCCAGACTCCACAGGCAGTAAAGGGGCTTGGTAAAGTCCATGCAGTCATGTATATTTAGGTCATATTTCCTTCACTTTGTGTGAAAGTGTGGAAAAGCTTTACGGCTCAGAAACAGGAACACTGACCTAAGAGTTGCCGATCAAGGAATGTCCTTTTATGATGCAGGTCAGTAAAATACAGAGAAAACCTTAATGGGACACAGTGTTTTGTAGAGAGCATGTTATGCAGGAGCAAGGTGACAGACGGTCCCTTGCTGTTTCAGCAACAGCATATTCATGTCTGGTCATTTGTTCATGATGGATATTCAAGCTGTTTCATTATCATTGCTGTGCATCAAATCCCCTTTCTCCCAGTATTATGTCATTGCTGTCTAACCCTGCTTCACGCAGTTGCTCTGCCCTTGACTTTAAAGTGAGTCAGAGTGTTTTTTTCTTATCTTTTACTTGCTGTACTTCTGGGAGCATCAGTCCAACGAAGAACGACTTTTGTTACTTATGCACAGTCATCATTAGTAACAGCAAAGCTCTTTGAATGAGCACAACATTTCTGCTTTGCAACAAGTCTACTTTAGTTTACAGTGTAAGAGCTGTGAGCCTTGACACACATTACACACACAAATCAGAGATTAGCACTAATCCTGCTACCATTGTTGGAGAAGACAGTGACTGTGAAAGCTAGTCCTAAACTTACAGAAATGCACATGAGTCAATTAGAGTTACGTAACAAATTAAAGTAAATTAGTTACTGTTGCAGTTGCAGACGAGGTGCAATAGTTCACGGCTTGTTGCTTTGTTGCACTGTTTTCTACCTATATTAATTTACAAATAAATAATTAACTCAGAGGCAAAAACCCAGAAGACAGGAATTTTAGTCCCTTCTTTTGAAAGAGAGCCAGCAGTAATAACATGTAATATAAAGATTTTAAAAAATGGTGTGTAGCTGAGCTCAAAATAAAAAGCCAAAGTAAAAAATGGGTGCCAGCTGTCCCTTTCCTACCTGTCCCGCAGCCTTTTTTTGCAGTACTTTAATGCTCCACATGATGTGTCTTTATGTTCTGTAAAAACAAGAAAATATTTTCAAAGAAGAATGTGGTCTGAGAAATGGCTTCACTGCAGTAGTGACCCCATCCCAACATGGTCCCTGGTTTGTACTTTCTAGAGTTACAACTTGATTTGTTTGGACTGAATTCTGAATAGTAAGAGTTAGGAAGTGAACAGACATTATGTGATGAACCTGAGGTTACTGCCAGTTTTATCAAAGGTCAGTGTGCTTTAAATTCAAATGAGCCATGATGATGCAGCTCCTGTTTATCTAATCAGAAAGCTATAAAGAAATAATGTTCCTCGTTGTGACAGACTAAATAAACTACTGTACCATTATTCAGCTAAATATACACATAGGACTTTAAGGGATATCAGTGGTGAGACTAATTAGTACTTTTTCACATTCCGTCAACAGCCCACTGACTTCTCACAAGCTCTTATTATGCAGGGTATTCTCAGGAGTTAGGATTTCACCAGCTGTATAATTGTTTAATTTACCTATGAAGCACCATCTCTAATAAGCTGTTGACCTTGTGAATATATGTCCCTGATCATAATGCTCCAGGTGATGGTAATCATTAACCAATGAATATACAGGAAGCCACAGCAGGATAGAGAGAGCAAAGTAAACCTGAGCTATTCATACACATGAACAAACATAAGCACACAAGAAACTGTAGGAGTAGTTTATAGATGGGAGCTTTTATCGAAAGACATGACATTAATCTAATAAAAGGCTCTCTGGACTAGATTTCTTTACCCCATCTTCCTTATAGACCACTCTCACTGTATTTGTTTATTAAGCTAACAGATATTAAACATGCAGATGAAGCAGTGACATTGGACACATTCAACCGTTTCTCTAGGTAGTAGTCTCTTACACCAATGCTCATATGTTGCCCCTTTCAGTGAATAAAATGTACCTAAATGTGCTGACTGGCTTTTTCGAGTTAAAAGTGAGTTTTTCCTTTCCCACATGTTCATAGGAAGTCACTTGATTGTTGTTTTCTGCAGTACTGCTGGGTCTTCATCACAAAGACTGTTGTTGTGAATTGGTGTTATGTAAATAAACCTGAAATGTGCTGACTGTTTCCTCGCTCTTTCCCTCTTGTACTTTCGGTCTCTCCCTATATTCCAACTCTTTCCATCGCCACAGAGAAAGGAGACTTCATTGCACTCGATTTGGGAGGCAGCAACTTCAGAATCCTCCGTGTCAAAGTGAGTCATGAGAAGAAACAGACTGTGCAGATGGAGAGTGAAATCTACGACACGCCAGAGGACATTATTCACGGCACTGGAACGAGAGTAGGTTTATACAGAAATATACACATGTAAGCAGCTCATTCTGAGCTCCACCTGAGATAACTTCTCCCTCTTTCCAACTCTGTTCCAGCTGTTTGACCATGTGGCAGAGTGTCTTGGTGACTTCATGGAAAAACACAACATCAAAGACAAGAAACTTCCAGTTGGTTTCACCTTCTCCTTCCCCTGCCAGCAGACCAAACTGAATGAGGTAGACTAAGCACTCAACAAACTACCCTTCACCCTTTTCCCATGACAAGTTCCACCGTTTGCAGACTCAGCCAAGAAAATAAACACTCAACAGAGACTTGAATCTCTTACTTTTTCCTCTGGGTTTCTTTGGTTGTCTCCAGGGCTATCTGATAACATGGACTAAGCGGTTCAGGGCCAGTGGAGTGGAGGGGATGGATGTTGTCCAGCTGCTTAACAAAGCCATCAAGAAACGAGGGGTGAGTGTCCGCTGCCATCTCCCTTGATACCACACTTTAGTTAATGTCATTGAAACTGGGATGCAGTTTAGCACCAATGGCGCTAAAAGGACTATCTTATATGTTTTGGCTTTATATATTTCAGGACTACGAGGCTGACATTATGGCAGTAGTAAATGACACTGTGGGAACAATGATGACCTGCGGCTTTGATGACCAGCGCTGTGAAGTCGGCATTATTATCGGTATTGCAGATTTACTGACCCTAAAAATAAAGAAGCAAAATAAAAATTATATGCATATATGGGAAAAAATCTAGACAGGTGGATAGCTGTAGCCAGTCTCTGTAAAATAGATGTAACAGTAGGCATATGTGCTTTTGTGCTTTAGGTACAGGTACTAATGCGTGCTACATGGAGGAGCTGCGTCACATTGACCTGGTGGAGGGAGACGAGGGCAGGATGTGCGTGAACACTGAGTGGGGAGCCTTCGGGGATGACGGAAGGCTGGAAGACATCAGGACAGAGTTTGACAGGGAGATAGACAGAGGCTCTCTCAACCCAGGCAGCCAGCTGTACGTTAAACCAAAAGTATCACACCTTTCCTCACATGATTAAAATTAATACTCAAACTGCAACAAAAAAGCAGAACATGCTAATGGCTACCAGTTCATTTACTAGAAAACCATGAGAAACCTTCTGCCTACCTGTAAACATCTCTTCAGCTGCTACAAACACAACTACTGGCAGCTTTGAAAGAACAGCCGCAGTGAGTGGCCATGTGTTTCTGAACCTCGAACTGAAATGTCTTTTCTGTGTATTAGATTTGAGAAGATGGTCAGTGGGATGTACATGGGGGAGCTGGTTCGCCTCATCCTGGTGAAGATGGCCAGAGAAGGCTTGGTGTTTGAGGGAAGGATCACCCCCGAGCTGCTCACTAAAGGAAAGATCGAGACCAAGCACGTCTCAGCCATAGAGAAGTGAGTCACACCATAAACCAAGTAGACAAAAAAAAAATTGAATCATTTTAAATTAAATTGTAAACAATTTTTGTTTCTGTATCTTTTTTGTTTAGGAGTAAGGAAGGGTTGACCAAGGCGAGAGAGATTTTGAACAAACTGGGTTTGGAGCCGTCAGCGGACGATTGCATCGCTGTGCAACATGTGTGTATTGTTACTGGAAAAAACACATCAGTTATTTATTTCATTTCTTAATCATTTGGATGTTCTTGATGCATTTTTGCCATCATCACTTGTCTTCCCTCAGGTCTGTGCCATTGTGTCTTTCCGCTCTGCCAGCCTGATAGCTGCTACTCTGGCCGGCATCCTTATGAGGCTGAAGGAGAACAAAGGAGGAGTGTCACGTCTCCGAACCACTGTTGGCATTGATGGGTCTCTCTACAAGATGCACCCACAGTGAGTGATGAGTTTAAAGACGAGCCATTTAGATTTGTTTACTTAAATGCTCTCTCGCTCTTTAATTAGTTTTGTACCAGAAATGCTGTCCGGCATTTGGGAGTTAAATGTGTACCTATCCTCTTACTTTGATCGTAACTAAAGAAGGCCATGTGTCTTATTTTTAATGTGCATAGTTAAGCAGACTCTCATACATGTTTCAGATATGCCCGTCGTCTTCACAAGACAGTCAGACGTTTGGTCCCGGACTGCGATGTTCGATTCCTCCTCTCAGAGAGCGGCAGTGGAAAGGGTGCTGCCATGGTGACCGCTGTGGCCTACAGACTCGCTGAACAATCGCGACAAATCGCCCAAATACTCTCCGAGTTTTCCCTGACGACTGAACAGCTGCTGGAGGTGAGAAGAGATGCTGCAGTGTTTGTTCTGCCACTGTGTGTTTCACAGTATTTAGATTTATTTAATCTGATTTAGGTATTTAGACTCTGAAAATAAAATATTCATTTTAGGTGAAGAAGAGAATGAAGATAGAGATCCAAAACGGCCTTTCAAAAAGCACGCAGGACACTGCCACAGTCAAAATGCTGCCAACCTTTGTTCAAAGCACTCCTGACGGCACAGGTAATGCACGCACACGCACATGCGTGCACGCACACAAACACACACTTCAGCATATGAAAATATCCAACCAGATAGTTTGACCACAGATCTGTTATTTCACACCTTTACTTTCTGCAACTCTTACAGCTTAAAAAAAAAAAAAGATGTTTCTTTTTAATAGAGTAGCTTCAGCTCTGTACGTACACAGCAACATACAAATGCCCACATAACTGTATAAATATTATAGGAAATGTATCTCCATAAGATAAAAGATTAGTTTGTTTTTTCTGTTTTTCAAGTTTACATTGTTACATTGTCTATCAAGTCTTTTCCTAATAAGTTTGAATGTTTTGGCAGCTGCTTATTTATTCTTCTCTTGTTTTTGTTTATCTGTGTGTCCAGAACATGGTGATTTCCTGGCTTTAGATTTAGGAGGAACCAACTTCAGAGTTTTGTTGGTTAAAATTCGCTCTGGAAAGAGGAGATCAGTGGAGATGCACAACAAGATCTACGCTATTCCTCTTGAAGTGATGCAGGGCACAGGAGAGGAGGTGAGATAAACAGCCTGTGATCTAGATTTAACAGAGTAAAATTACACCGGCAGGTATAGGAGGACTGGTGAATATCTCCCCATTAAATAGAGGGTAAAGATTAGGATGGTAGGTATATGGGGGGGGATGTGACGCTTGTTGGTTTAAGACACAAGTAAACAGGATAGAAGCTGGGAGGAAAGTCAAACGTTTAGAGAGAGACCATTAGAAAAGTTGACTATCTTAGATTAGCATCGAGTTGACAATCTGTAAAACGGAGAACTTTAAACTTAACCCTTGAGCTTAAGTGAATCCAGCCACCTTTTGACTTCTCTAGTCAAATACTTTTTTTTTTTTTTTAATGTGTCACTTTGTTTTCCCCAGTTGTTCGATCACATCGTGCACTGTATCAGTGACTTCCTGGACTACATGGGGATGAAGAATGCCCGTCTTCCTCTTGGCTTCACCTTCTCCTTCCCCTGCCGACAGACCAGCCTGGACGCTGTGAGTAACACCCCTCCTTCTTCGTCTCTTATGTACGACCCTGTACTTTCTTCTACACTCTGAGAATCTTAAACTGGCTGCACTGCAAACTAAACGTGTGATTTCTGCATAACTTCTCTACTGATAAGTGACATCAAGGGGGAAAAAAAGGGCAATAATATCTCCTGAATATCAATGAACACAGAACTATTTCATGAACTGTTGCCTGAGCCATCCATGAAGTTGTCACATGATATACCAAACCTGTGTATGTCTGTGTACAGGGCATCTTGGTGACATGGACCAAAGGCTTCAAGGCGACAGACTGCGAAGGGGAAGATGTGGTGGGACTGTTGAGGGAGGCCATTAAGAGGAGAGAGGTATGAGGATATGAGGAGCAATATCCCTCAACATGGAATCATGGTGCGTTTTGTGGCACACAATATTGTTTGTCTCGTCTGAAGGAATTTGATCTGGACGTGGTTGCTGTAGTGAATGATACGGTGGGAACCATGATGACCTGTGCCTACGAAGAACCCACCTGTGAAGTTGGTCTTATCGCCGGTTAGTTCTCCTTAAAGTAACACTTTTGTTTTTATCAAATATTCAGGTTTTTTGTGTTGTATCTATATAATGCGCCTCTGATTACAGGCACTGGTAGTAATGCATGCTACATGGAGGAGATGAAGAACGTTGAGATGGTTGAGGGCGATGAGGGACAGATGTGTGTCAACATGGAGTGGGGAGCTTTTGGAGACAACGGATGCCTGGACGACATCAGGACGGAGTACGACCGTGCTGTGGACGACTTCTCCCTCAATCCGGGCAAACAAAGGTGCCCCATACACACCGTCCCATGCTTGAAAAGACACAATAAAATAAAAGGCATTTATTCATTTATCTTTGGGGTGCATGCAAATAAATACCTTAAATTTATATTTCCTTTGTCTTTGCTTGAAATGTACATTTTAGATATGAGAAAATGTGCAGCGGCATGTACCTCGGTGAAATCGTGAGGAACATCCTCATTGACATGACCAAAAAAGGATTCCTGTTCAGAGGACAGATTTCTGAAACACTAAAGACCAGAAGCATCTTTGAAACAAAGTTCCTCTCACAGATAGAAAGGTAAACAATGAGCGCTACCTTTCTTTGTGTCAAATAAGAGTGTCAGTTCACCGTTCAGTGATAAGAAGTCATCTGGACAGGAGATTATACTTCATTAGCACTGCTTGGTATCACACCACTGATTGTGTTGTCTATTTAATGATAAGACTTTGCTCCTTTCTTTTTATTAAAGTTTCATTTGTCATCTTTTAATGACTTTCTGTTTGTGTCTTTGTACAGTGACAGATTGGCTTTGCTGCAGGTGCGATCGATCCTGCAACACTTGGGCCTGGACAGCACCTGTGATGACAGTATCATAGTCAAAGAGGTAAAGCAGAGAAAGAAGAGTGTGAATAATAAAGCTTAGTGATTTCTTTTTTCACCTAAGTGATCATAGTTTTATACTTGCATTTGGACACTGAGAGAGAACCATAATACTGTCCTGTTAGACTTATTTTATGAAAGACCAGAATATGTGATACAGGAGTAGGACAGAAACTGAAACTTAAGGTGTGTTTGTTCTCAGTTTGACTGATATGTACTTGTGTGGCTCAAAAACCTGTTGCAATAATGATAAATGTCTTCTTTGTTAGGTATGTGGAACAGTGTCACGTCGTGCTGCTCAGCTGTGTGGCGCAGGAATGGCGGCAGTGGTCGATAAGATTAGAGAGAACCGTGGACTGGACCATTTGGACATCACTGTAGGGGTAGACGGGACCCTGTACAAATTACATCCACAGTAAGTTTAATCCATTTATTTATTTTTTTATATGTTAAAAATAATTCACTGGCAACTGAAGTGAAGTGGAATATGATGACCTCATGCTGTGTTATGTCACTATTTTCACAATAAAAGTATCTTTGTATTTACAATTATTACACGGCATACAGACAAATGGAAACAATAGTAGGTTCATCGGGTTAACAAGAAGAGCTGCAGGCCGGTAACAGAAAGCATCCTTCTTTGCTACTTTTCAAAAGGTTTTGTGAAAATATTTTTTTTTCTTCTCAGTCATAATGATAAATTTAATTGGAAGTAAGCTAAATAAAGCATTTGACATTACATAGTAGTCGCAAGATAGCCAATGCAATAATCCTTTATCACAAATGGATGATCCTGAAGTGTCAAAGTAGCATATTAACTAAAGGATACACACAGCACAGAGAGTCTTGTGTTAAGTTGAGTCTTACTTTGGTTCTGTTAAAACTGCATATGAGCGTGTTGCACAATGCAAGAGAGAAACCACACTTACTCTCTCTGCACCTTTTCTTATGTCCAATGTCACCACAAGAGCACTAGTTAGGAGACATAGTCATTAATAGGTTATTGGTTTGGACATGTTCTCAAACAAATCAGGGACATGTTGATTTATTGTGCCTTAACCCTTGAGCTGACACATACACTGCTGGTCTGAGCTTTTTTTTTTATTTATAAGATGGTGGTGCAGGTCTCTTCAAATCGTAAGAGGAAAGTCTGTGTGTGATGTCAGTGCAGTGCCGATAACACTGAGACTGCAGCTGGTAGAAAGGAGCTCCTGCTGTGTGCTATAACTGAGGAAGCAAGACTTCAGGCAGTGTCCGTATCTGATTCTCTGATTTTTATTTATTTTTATTTTTTTTGAGCTCATGTGTGAAAACAACTTTTATTTTATGCTAAGCTATGCAGAAAAGCCTGTTTCCCAGTTAGATAGTAGAGGCCAGGTTGCCTTGCCTTTGCTTTTGAACATGTTAAACATGTAACAACTGAGTTTCTTCTAGATTTTAGGGGGGGGGGTAATTTTAGCGAGGAGATGGTAAACTTCGCTCCTTCTAGTGTCACTGTCACACTCGTTAATCTTATCATCACATTTAGACTGGCTCTTTCTGTTTAACATGTAAATCCTCTGTCTCTGTGCAGCTTCTCCCTGATCATGCACCAGACGGTTAAAGAACTGGCTCCAAACTGTAACGTCAACTTCTTGCTGTCAGAGGATGGAAGTGGAAAAGGAGCTGCACTCATCACAGCCGTGGGCTGTCGGCTAAGACAGGAGCTGAACAGCAAATAGAAAATGTTCTCTGTCTAACTGTTATCTCATCCCCCTCCTGCCCCAGCTCTCAACCATTGTCTCTTTTCCTCCTAAATCAAACCAGCCCAGTCGACATATCACGCTCCGGTAGCTGCTTTAGTCCGTCTACGTGACACAGAGAAAAGGAGAGGTTTTCTCTGTTGTGGTTAGAACTGTTGTGGTGTGTTGTAACAGCACCCAGTCTCATACAGATATTGCAAGTTTGCAATTTCTGTGGATAAAACACGCACACTCAACTCTTTCTCTTTTCTTTATAATGCAGGACAGTCACATGCTCCTGTAAAACTCCTTTGTCGCCATCTGGAGGTATTCTCTGCTAACTGCATTCTGGTACAAGTTGCAGGTCAGCACACCAGTAACAGAGAAACGTTGCAGATTGATTCTTGCAACGTGTTCAGTTGAAGCAAAAGCATAAAACCAGTGTGGCTGCTGTAGGTTACACGTCGTCTGTAGGACACTGTATGCAGGAAAGCATAAAAGGGATGCGATATATAAATGTGTACTGAGATGAAAGGGAATTATTTTTTTGGGTATTTGATATCTTTGATATCTTACCCACATATAAAACAATGTTATAAATACATTGTTATTATTTATTGTATTTTTATATATCGGGAGATGTTGAAGATAAAATGTTACTGTTGCAAAAAATGATACACACAAATGAAGCCAGCGAAGACGTTCCCTCACATGGTACCTGTCCTGTATTTATGTGTCGAAGCATGACAGAAGAGGGACTTTAGCAGTGGCTTAATCAGCAGGAAATTACCATTTCACATTACTTGTTTTGGAGAGCTCAGTGGTGTTCAGAGTTAATGCCCACACTGCTTTTAGCAAAGAAAAATAACACGGATGCCAGGTGAACAACAACAGCAGCCATAGTGTGTATAAACATATACAAACATTACAGAATTTTTTAACAGGGTTTTTAACACGTTGGCCAAAAATAAAAGCGCATACTCTACTCGCCCCTTTAATATTACCATATGCTCTAAAAGCTCAGGAGGACATCTGAGGTAACTACTGTAAGGCTCATTCATGTAGCATAATTTATGCAAATTAATATTTATTTTCATTGTATTAAAAGCAAAAGGGGGAAAAAAAATATTCTCATGGTTACATCGGCTTTGATTCATTGTGAAGCCTTAGAGAGAACAAGAAGAAAGATCAGTGGTGCCCATGGAGGACGGGATATGGTTGAGATGCACAAGTGTATTTTACTGCAACCTTTTTAAATATTCAAATGAATACCAACCAGGCTAGAAGAATGTCCTTTCCTACCTTTTAGTCAAATTTTATGATTAAAGAAGACCAGTAGCTCTAATTTACTCTGCCTTCAGAATGTCCACACACAAACACTTGAATCTGTGTGATTCTGCTAACAAAAGATGCATCTGTCCCACACCCCCAATCAGTCACTTAATAAAGTCAAGCCTGTGTAAACATGGTGGCGTGGTTGGTTTGTTTTTGTTTGTGCATTAATGATTTAGCACTCACGTACTTATGAATCTCTTTAGTGGTGTTACAAATGTATTCAGTATGAACAAAAGGTCAAAGTAACCCTGCGGAGCTGAAGTTACACAGTTAGAGCTCTGTTAGCAGCTACAGCGGTTATAATATATAATTCAGGCGGTAGATGGGGCACAAATAAATGTATGTACTACTTCCTGTATTGTAACTTTATTAGCACTCACATTATTTAAACATTTTTATTTCAGTCACAAACAACAAAAATCCTGCTCCGTACAGATGACAAGAACAGACGTGCTTAAAACATCAAAATGTTTTCAATAATCAAATGTTTTTACTTCATTTTGAAACCTAATTCTCACAGGTTACAACATTTAAAGCATTATTTGACTCTTAACTGCAACAACCACAAGTTTCATATTTACTTCTGGATATTTTACATGAATGTCTTCAGTAGATAGCATCACTATGTTTCACATTAGATTGTACTAGAAGTAGCGGCACTTGAAATTTTAATGTAGACTCCATCCAGTGAACTCACAATATGAGAGCAAAAATACTGTATTAATGCACACCGTGTAACAAATGCGTGAAAGGGGAAAAGTACTGCACAGCAACGACTACATGCAAACCAGACAACTGATTAAGGCAAAAACAGGAGAAGAAGGTGTATTTACTGGTGATTTTGTGACATCACTTTGAGCTTGAACTGATCTCTGAATGTTTTAGGAGTCCTCAACATGAGTAAAAACCAGACTACAAAGAGCAGCTAAACTGTGGATACCAATTCTGAATCTCAACAAACTTAAAGAATGACTGAATTACTTTGATTATTGAGTATTAATATAGAAGAGAAATTAAATAGAAAGCCTTTTTTAGCAGAATTTTTAAAGAAAGTCTTATATCAAATGAAGACACTTCACAAACAACATTGTTAAGGGTTTGGACTGTTCGTCCTTTCTCTGCACAAGAAAACCAGTAACCACAGTTAACTGTGTCCAGTAACACTTGAATGTCCAAGGTAGAGGAAAGTGAGCATGTAGAGGTCTGGACGGCAATGGGAGGACACTTTCCAGTGGAATACACTTCCAAGAAGCATGAAGGGAACACTTGATCATCACACTATGACATAAAGTCAGGTCAGCTTCAGGGAATCAGTCTGTCCAGTTAGGATGAAACTGGACAGACTGCAACGAGGGGCTCCTCCAGCCCCTCGTTGCTGGAGGAGCAACGAGGGGCCACATACTTCTGCTTCTTCCTTAACCCTTCTGACTGATTTTTCTCTAGTTCTAATTTTTACTAGTGTCCTTGTCACTGCTATTTGCATGAGATTTTACCTGCACCTCATTTAGGATGCAAAGGTAGTCCACCTCCTCCAACAGAAGCTTTGCTGTGTATCCCAGCACAGTCTCGTCAGTGTGGAGGAGATACAAGGAGGAGACAGGCAGTGGCACAAGGAGAGCTGGACAGAGCTGTAGAAAGCAATAACCTAACAGCAAGACAAGTATCTGCGTCTTTGCTATAAAGAGGACGAGGAGAAGTACTGCAAGAGCTCTAGAAAATAAGGCTACTGATGTGCATGCCCCTGAAAAAACTGCTAGAATCAGACTCACAATGGTTTATGTCCTTTAGTGAGACCTGTGCTCACTGCCACTGGTCTTTATAAATGAGGAGGAGAGGAGCATATATGACAACTGTTAAAGAGACTGTGGACACCATGATAAACATGACCTTTTGGCAGTGGGTCAGTAATGGCCTGGGGAGGCGTATCCTTGGAGGCTTACACCGACCTCCACCTGCTAGCCAGTAATACCCTGACTGTTATCTGAAACCAAAATGAAACCCTCAGACTGACTGTCAAATAGCCAAATAGATTATCCAGTAACTCACTGGTGCCTTGAAACAAATCTTACAGTGTACTGTCCAATATCTCATCAGGAGCATATCCAGACATATCCAGTGCATACAGGAACACATGACCAGTAAACATTACTGAGGCATATTATGGCACAAGCTGGAACAGCCTGTTTGACCTTTGGTGTGATGATTTTGGTTTCCACTTTCACTCGTTTCGTCATTGTGTTCTCAGAATTACACAAAGTATATCAGTAAAGGTTTTCTAGCCATGATGAACACATATTTAAGTGTTCGCTTAATTTCATGGAGCAGTGTAAATAGATCAAGGTTGCATTAATCTACACACAGCCACAAATGTTTCAGTGGCATAATGTGTTTTGTATGTGCTGCAATACTTTGATAGTCACATTCATTCATCCATCGTGTATTATTTGACCCAAACAAAGTTCATGATCTACAGGAATGAATGCCTTAGTTTGATTAACTCTGCCCAGTACTCCACAGGCCTTCCTCTGTCTCCACCAGCTGTAGTGTTTTTATTCATAACTTTGAGAGTGTCCTCATCATGATGTCTGTCAGCGATCACTGGGTGTGCTCCATAAGCGCCACAGCTGGGGATTTAGTATGGTCCAGTTTCTTCACCGGATGCGAGTTGCATGTGTTCTTCTTAAGTTGTCTGCGAGCATCTCTCTCTGTGACCAGGTCACTGGTGACAAGCGTGTTTGAGACATATGTAGTGTTTGTTCTAATGGATGACATGTCGTTGCGGTGGCTGCGGGTCATGGTGACTCTGAAGGTGTGTGTGTGCTGCAGTTCCATCTTGTCCTCCTCTGACACTTTGATGAAGGGACACCAAGCAAAGGCATGACGGAAACCAGCACGAAATCTGCAGGAAGAAATTGATTTATGTCTGATTTACTGATGTTTTTGAAGTTCTAATATTATTTTTAAACTTGGCACAATTACTGTGAAATCACCTTTGGTTTAGACAGCAGTAAATAATAGGATTGTACATAGTTGAACTCATTGCCAGCCAGAATATGGCCAGATACACCTGATGAAGACACAAAAAATAATGAGTAAACACAAAACTACAGCTTCAAGAATATAAAACAGAGAGGCATCCGTGAACCTGCTGAATGTAATGTTGCTTATAAATGTCTCTGTTGAATGATCCCAGTATGAAGTAGACATGGTAGGGCAGCCAGCATAGGGCAAATGTCACCACCACCACAACCATCATCTTCACCACCTATGAAAAATAAGAAGACATATAAGCCCATATAATTGCTGCTGTTTTTTCTTCTTTAAGATCAGGTCAGCTCGGAGGATTTGTAGTCAAACTGAGTAGTAAAAAAAGAAACCTTTCTCTTGGCATTTATCTGGCTGTGGTAATGGTCTGACGCCTCTCCGGGGATGTGCCCACCCCACAGCGATTGGCCGACTATAGAGTATGTCACCAGCATCACCAGCAGAGGGAGAAGGTAGATCAGCAATATAACAGCATACTGATAACTACATGGAGACAAAGAGACGAGAAACTGTAACACAACATTCAGTCTTTAGGACGTGCCAGCTGCTATCACCAAGCCATCACCATAAATCCCATGCTAGTCTGCTCATATACCATTGACCGATTTTCACTTTGTGTTTTTCTACATGCATGTCTCCCACCGAGCAATAAATACTTTTCTGCATTTGATGAAACTTGGAAATTTGCTTCAAAACAGTTTAGCAACATGAATAATAAATGCTTCATTTCTGTGTCAGGCAAAAAGCAACAACAACAAACATTTTAACCTTACAGCACTTTTAGTTCAAGAGGTTTCAGAGAAGCCGAGACTCTGTCGCCTTCATCTGCGGTTTTCTTTCTTTGTCGGGCTTTAGAGAATTAAGCTCGTTATTGGAGACCTAAGCCAATCACAGAGAGCAGATGGGTACATAAAGATCAAATTTGTCCCTGAAGAGTGGGGTTCAAAGATTAAAAAAAAAAAAAATGTAATCATGTATGAAGACACTTTCCTTCTTTTCCTTTCCTCAGCTTGAACTTGTGTCAATAACATGTTGTTAGGTGGACCAACCTTTCTGAAACCTTCTAAAATACATGCTCATTATCAACTTATAGAGTCGAGTTATTGAAACTATTTTCAAGTTTTAAACTATTAAAACTTAAATAACTGAGCTTTACAAATGTCTCTGCTACCCATCACGTGAACTCAGGCAAATGCACAGAGTTTGTAAGGACACACAACACAAGCTTGATGAACATGAATGAATGTAAACATAAACGTGGGATTGGAACAGTTTGTGAGAAGGAGAGCTTCTTGGATTCAGATTTGTGTTGTCTGAAGTGCACTTTGGAAGACATACATATAAGTTAAACTGTGAAAAACTTTCAAGGCTCTTTTTTTTTTTAAAGAAATAAAAATGTAAAATTTATTTTTAAAACTCCTACGCAGTGGGGAATCAAGTTTGCCAGTAGTCGAAAAGCGGACTTTTTCTATGAAATCGAATTAGCTTACTGATCAAAGTTTTAAAATGCCTTTATTAAATAAAAGCATTTTAAAAGGCATTTTAGGCTTTTTAACATTTTATTTGAAAAGAGAGTGCCTTAGAGTTCTTTGATGTTTTAGATGAACACGAAATTGATTTAACCTCAGCAGTCATAGCAACATTTAACGTAGCCACTCCTCGTCTGCTTTCATGGAAAATGTAAAAATCTGATCAACCTCTTTCACGGAAATGAGTACGAGCAGAAGAAAAACTAGATGGAGATCCAACTTGAGGTCAAAGTTTTTACCTTCTATGCAAACATTTATTTTATTCAATTTATTATCCGACTTTCTTTTAGATATTTTTGCCAATGCTTAAGTAGCAACTTTTCCTGAATCCGAATGGGTAAACACACACATCTGCATTTAAAGGGTGGCACAAATAGCCTCTAAACTGACAGACAGGTTAGAGATGTCACCATCTGTGCGTGTGTGTCACTTTATTTGACCTTAGTTGATGTGTTCCTCCATAATCATCAGGCCAGTCGACCATGCACACAGTTCTGGGGTAATAAAATCTTGTCACACTGTAGTAGCACTGAGGAAACGCCAGTGATATCGCCACAATCCATATTAGGGCAATCACCACCTTTGTAGAGGTGGAGGAGAGGCGAGGCTTGAGAGGGTGGATGATGGCCATGTACCTGAAAAAGACAGAAACTTTGTATGGTTACACCTTGATGCGTCTTGGTCTAAAGATATTCAGTCATAGCTGCACTGATAGAGAAAACAGGGCAATGTTTAAAAGCTTTTTTTGGTGTGGAAATTTACCCTAAAAAAAAAAAACGTGACATTTTCTTTTCATGACAGAAAACTACCCACTCATCCATCAAACCATCAGCTACAAAACAAGTTTCAAAGCTCCTCTCTGAGCAGTAATCAAAAGGTTCCTGGTGAGTGTTTGTTTTTAACAACTGTTTTTCAAATGTGTTTTTCATATTTGGAACAAACAAAAACATTTTCTTTACTAATTATTTATTTGTGGAACATACACTAACTGTCAAAGGTCAAGTGATAAAAGCCCAGTATAATAACCATTTAAAACGCTGTCCTTTTAAAAAAATATATTTGGATACAATGAAAATAATAATAAAAAATCTGTGACAACCCGTGATTCAAGTTAATAGTGATATATTGAAATCTCCTTCCCCATTGCTCACTGCAGCAATCTACCATATAATACAGAAGTTACCTCATTACAAGTTGAGAAGTACTAATGAAGGTGAAATAATGTTAATAACTGCCAATGAATGCCGTAGCTATGACAAACCCATCTCAACCAGTACAATACGCAGTCTACTTTTTAAACTTAGCACCATTGGATGGCATTGTTAAAATTATGGTGAAATCAGTCATCTAAGGTTATGAATCATACACATACATTATTATGGAGTAACTTTGTGAATGTTCTGTAGATTATAACAGTTTTATGAGATCTTATGTAAATGTTTCACAAAAAGATAAAAGTTTGAAAGTAGAACCTATAAAAAGTTTTTATTTCCTTTTACATTAAATCTTAATATTGATGTCTCATTGTTATTTTCATCTCCATACAACCCACTTTGATCTTAAGTGAGCAGGACCATTGAAATATCCCTTTTGTCAGTGTAAAGATCTTTAACTACATATTTGATAATTATTATCAGCAGAACAAGCTGTAAAATGTATCAAAATACAATTAAAAGACCAAAATATATGGCCTCTTTCACATTTTCCAAAGACATCCAGTGGGCTGGAGTCGAGTCTTTGTGCCGATTCTGGCTCCCGGAAGCTTGTGTTTGCCACCGCTGCTGTAGAGATCATGTTATACAGTGCTGTATTTTCTGCTTTTTGCTGTGTAGTGGTGTCAAAGAAAAGGCCTGAATAAGCCACATAAATCGATGATCCCATAAATGGGAAGTTAGTGAGAAGGAATTTTCACATTACCAGTACATTTGACATCTGGACTGATCTTAGTGCATGGCTCATTTATCACTACATCTGTGCTCTGGACATAGAGTCGAATAAAATATATACTCAGCAGCAAAGTCTTTAGCTACACCTGTTCAACTGCTCATTACTGCAAATATCTAATGAGGCACTCACATGGCAGCAGCTCAGTGCATTTAACCATGCAGACATGGTCAAAATGACCTCCTGATGTTCAAACCGAGCATCACAGTAGAGAACAAAGGTGGCTTTGAACGTGGCATGGTTGTTGGTGCCAGGTGGTCTGGCCTGAGTATTTCAGAAACTGCTGATCTATTGAGATTTTCCCACACAGCCATCTCTAGAGTTTAGAGAGAATAGTCTTTTTGGCTAAAAATGCCTTGTTGGCGCCAGAAGCCAGTGAAGAATTGCTGCCTTGAGCTCAAAAGAAGGCATTAGTAATTCAAATAACCACTTACAACCAAAGTATGCAGAAGAACACCCCTTTTCCTGGCACATTTTGGCTCATCGTAATCTTTGAGCCACAGCCTACCTGAGTATTGTTGTTGTTGTTCAATGTACTCATATCTCCTCCAAAGTCCATCCATCCATTCTCTTCTACTTACAGCAGGTAAAATAAGTATTGAACACGTCACCAATTTTCTTAATGAGTATATGTCTAAGGGTGCTATTAACATGAAGTTCTCACTAGATGTCGGTAACAGCCCATCCAATCCACACATGCAAAGAAATCAAACCATGTATGTTATATTTAGTTATGAGAAATGACGCAGGGAAAAAGTACCGAACACAATGAGCTCTCTCAAAACATACTGATGGCACTGGTTACAGAAGAATTTCTAAACGACTCAAGGTTCCAGTGAGCACTGTTGGGGACATAATGTGGAATAAAGTGGAACTTAACCATAAACCTGCCACGACCAGGTTCTCCCCACAAGATTTCAGACAGAGTGAAAAGAATTATGAGAAAAGTTGTCCAAGAGCCAAGGACCGGTTGTGGAGAGCCAAAGAAAGACCTGGAAGCAGCAGGTATAATTGTTTCAAAGAAAACAAGCAATGCACTCACCCACCACGCCCTGTATGCATGCTCACCATGCCAGAATATGACACAGACTGAAGAAAGAGCATGTTGAAGCATGTTCAAAGTTTGCTGAACAATGTTTAGACAAGCCTGTGAAATATATATATATATATAGTCTGGTCAGATGAGACCAAGGTTTAAGTCTTTGGATCCCATAATACACATCACGTTTGGAGGTCAAAAGGCTCCGCATGTTACACCAAAAACACCATACCAGCAAAGTTAGGAAGTGTACTTCTTTTGTACAAAGTATTACATACATTTCAGTAAGTGGGTTAAATACTTTTTCCACTCTGTCATTTCTTCTTATTACACATAATTTATGGAAATCTTTGGTTTAATTTCTTTGCGTTTTTGCATTGGATGGGTTGTTACTGACATCTTACTGACAATTTCATGTTAATCGCACATTTAGAAGTATATTTACATAGAAAGCTGGTGATGTATTCAATACTTATTTTATCCACTGTGTCCTTTACCCAGTCCGATGTAGGGCTAACACAAAGAGACAGACAATCATTCGCACTCACATTCACACCTTTGGGCAATTTAGAATCACTAACTAACCAAACTATAACTAACCCACTAATTGCATGTCTTTGGACTGTGGGAGGAAGCCAGAGTCCCCTAAGAAAACCCACACAAACAAAGTCACTAGATCTTAAACCAATAAAGCAGTTTTGTGATAGACAAAGTGGAGCAAAAGTGCTGCTATCCAGTCAATATGGATCAAAATCTCTGAGGAAAGTTTCCAGCACCTTAATCAATCTGAGCCAAAAAAATAAATAAAAAATAAATTAATGGATCTGCTAGAAAGATTTAATTAATAAAGTGCCTTGTTCAAAAAAGAGAAAAAAACATTAATTGCATCAGATTTACAAAAAAAAAACGTCACATCAAAGTAGACAGTAATTGAAAAAGAAGAGTGTTGAGAATTAAATAGTACCATTTAAAAATGATTCACACTTTCAAAATGAAAATAAAAAGACAGTCCTTCTTCCATTATCTGCTCGTTATCCAGGTCCAGGTCACAAGAGCAACAATCTGAGCACAGCTTCCAGACGTTGCTTCCCCGTGAATACTAAAGATTGCTGTTATAACGTTTAGTCCAGCAGAACTATCTGAAAACACTTGGACACTTGGAAAATCAAACAGTTGCTGCGACAGCTGTGGTTTCCTTCATGTTTCAGTCAAAGCTGTCAGGTCATCCCCACTAAAGCATCAATGATCTGACATTTTTCGGCAGCCCACAGGTGCTCTGTGGGATTTAGGTCAGGCCTCCGAGAGGAGGACCACACTGACTTGGGTTTTTTCTAGGTTTTTTTTTTTTTTTTTGCATCCCATATTGGTTTATTGTATATAA
>VURO01024261.1:0-10588 GCA_015108175.1 Pelvicachromis taeniatus | reverse complement strand
GTTCATGGATACTTTAAATCTGCAAAGAGGTTTTGGTGCATCACATATAGCTCAACAATTCTGAGTTTATTAAGTGAATCTATGATGAAAATAAAACAACAAACAAATACTTCTTAATTCTCAGTTTGTGTTGCCACTGTGTGTTTTCAACTTCACGATCATTGTAATGCTGTCATTAGGGTGAAACACCCTTTTTTAATGTTGATTATTTTTATCTTGAAGGAGCCTCATATTGCATAAGGTTGGTCCTATAAATTTGTAACTAACATACTGCAAATATGATATACTGAGCATAGATTTTATACTATGGTCAGTACGTATATGATGACCACTCATGCGCTGGTAAGCATTGCTGACATCTGTGTTTCATCTGTGTCCGCCTGCTGACCCATATCATGCAGCATTTTCATCTGTACTGGCTGCTGAGAATGAGAGCAAATCATGCTCCTCAAGTAGCTGTTGTTTGAGCTCAAATGTCGAAACCTTTTCTCTTCTAGAAACTCTGAAAATTATCCGTGTTCTTGCAGAAGGAGAGATGAAATATAGCATACTGGGCTTGCGCAGATCTGGCAGTTGCTTGAAACAATATGCCACTAAGTTGATTTTTTTTAATTAAGTAGTGATGATTCCTTTTTTCGACTGTTTTCATAATGCACATTCTAAATGGTGTTTGCATAAAATGGGGATCAGTCACCCCATTAGTGTCTGATTGATAGCACAAAAGAGTCTCATGTAATGACTTGTTCATTTTAATGGCAGTTGACCTTGTAATTTTCACATGATCCCTTCAGCTCCAGTGCCAAGTTCCCCTTTTTTTCCCCTGTCTCTCATGCCCCCAGCCTCCATCCCCATATCACCTATTTAAACCCTATTTTGTGTAGGTGTTTCTATTTTTTTGATGGTGTTCAACTCTGTGAAGGTGGTGCTACACCATCCCTGGTTAGCACAGATGTCGGCCTTCTTCTAATCAGCTCTAATGATACTTATACTACAGCTCATTAACATGTAGACATGTTCAGACAACTATATTTTCAAGCCTAACTCTTTGTGATTTTTTCAAACTTCATAAGCTCATATGCTGTTTTCCCCGTGTGTTTCAGGTTGCCAGCTGTGCCAGTCTGCAGCTCAGTGTTCAGTGTACCTTTTTTAATGCACAGTATAGCTCATTGTCTATATTCACTTATTCTGAACTCTGTAGGAGAGCGCTCTTACCTGTCCACTGCAATGGCAGCCATTGAGTATATGGATGAAAACATGGCGGTGATGGGGAAGAAGTTCTGAAACCTGCAGTAACCCAAGCCAAAGTACCAGTCATTGTGAAGCGCATACACAAAGTTAAAAAGGGTGTTAAAGCTCGCCATGGAAACGTCAGAGAAAGCCAGGTTGACAATGAAGTAATTGGTCACAGTCCTCATACGCCTGTGAGCGAGAATTATCCAGATCACTGTGACGTTCCCAGTGATGGACACCAGGATGATGAGGGTGTACGCTATAGCCCAGAGAGCCACCTGGGAGAGGAGAGGAAACTTGCAATGTTAGCATCTTATGCGCAGTTACACAAACTCACAAAAAGAGAAATCACATGTATGTATATATTGACAAACCCCACCCTATCCCTGCACAGCATGTCTCCAGCAAGTGGTAAATGGACCAATACTTTTGTAGCACATTTCTAATTTATTTGAGCACTCAAAGCATTTTCTTGCAACAATCCTCATTAACCTATTTGCACAAACAACTCTGAGCAACAAACATTTTCAGAAATCTTAAGTTTCTTTACACAACGAATTCCTAGTTTATCTCATCCCCCAAACAGAGATAAACTGATCAAAGTCTGCTTCCGAGTAAAGCAGCCACGAATCTTCAGCATTTTTCAATATCTGTAGACTCTGCTCCTTTCATTGTCTGACCTATAAGAAAATAAATAGGACAGACATGCTGCACTTTATCTGTGGCCAGAAATGAAAACCCTGACATCCATCACCTGTTCATACGCAGCCAACCACTGTCGCAGAAATGTAAAGCCATGAGCTACTTCAGACAGCCAAACACAGACAGGAGGAGAGGACTGTAAACTGTGCATGGAGTGGTGCAGGTTTAAATGACAGTGGGGGAGTTAAAAGTGTTTAGAGGAATGAACAAAAAGCCTTCAGATAACTTAACTAATATACTGTGAAGTGGAAATGTTGTCCTTTGAATCAGCCCTTAGATTTTGTCCCTGAGATAAATCACATTCAGCAGTAAGCCTTTACTTCATTGTATTGAGTTTCTGTCTGTTTCCGGCACTTTACTTGGATTTCACATCAGTGATGTCACTGACATGTGTTTTTTTTACCCTTCAAAAACATACAAGTAAAAACAGAATACACCTGTTTACTTCACTGAGTCTTCTTTCTTTCTTCTTTCATTAATATCCTCATCAAAATGTCCTCTTTTTAAATTCTGCAGTTCTGACTTTAATCACTTTCATTTGTTATCGCAATGTTTTTCTCTCACCTGCCAGTCTGGCTGTTGGAACTGATTCCAGGTCGTCTCGTTCCCGTCCTCCAACCACTCAGTGGTCATCGACATTGGCCATGAAGTGGTCTCTTCGTCTCGTTCAATATGTTGTATCAGACTACCGGCGTCCATGTTGGCTGTCTGTCTGACCGGTGACAGAACCTGTAGGTATAATTGTATACACGTTGTGCGTCTTGCGTAATTAGCCACAATGACCGACAAATTAAATCAACCTCATTCTCTTGTATTCTCTTGTAGGGAGATGATGAGTAAATACATTCGCTTGTGTATCATTGTGTCTATAAAATGATATCTTCATTTTTGTGCACTATAAATAGAGGCACTAAAACCACCCCAATAATAGCTAGTTTTCCCACTACAACACGCACTACCTTTAAGCTGCACCAACTCCAAAACAAGGTGTGAATGTGATAATCTCCTTGCTGTTCGGTACAGTCTTTACAGCGGTTTTAATTTGTATTAAAGTTTTTGAATCGGATTTCAGCCAACCGTATCAATCGTTGTGACGGCATCTGGCTTTGGATTATAAGTATTAACAACAGGATGCAAGTATTACCGTAGTGACAACTTCCAGACTTAATTTTTATGCTAGAAGACGACTCTTTAAAAAAAAAAAAAAAAACGACATCAATTTTAAAAAATGACTTTGTTTCTTATTTTATTTTATTTTAATCCATTAATTCATTAAAGGTGCTTTACGATTAGCGAAATAAATGCACAACTGCACATTTGTCACATAGAGTGTGTTTCTTTGGCTGCCTTAACTCCACAAGTGATAAATTTATGCACTGGACAATATCAGGAGAAAACCTAAAACTCAATCATATTATTCGTTTTCATATGTCTTACCTCTCTATTTACGCGGTTAAATTGTCAAGCAGTCCATTGCTAATGTCCGAAAATTAGATTCCTTCTGCGTGACGGGCAAACAGGACCATCCAATAATCCATTAAGGTATTTCTCCGGATTCCACTCTCCCTCCTTACACGCGCATATATTCTGCCTCCCTCTACTGGAATGCGTGACTTGCTCATGTTGATCTGAGAGCGAGAAGCGCAGACGTTCAGGCACGCTACCATGCGCATAGAGTCGCGCCAAAATCCTCCACGAGCAGAGGGAGAGAGATGAAGAGAGGTACGAGGTGTAAAATCCTGCCAAAATAAATGTCTTACAAGAAAGATAAATGTGATGGAAAAAACTAAGCCTTAAACAGAAAATGAAATATTTCAAGAGGAGAGGGAGAAGGAGCAGCGGAGACATGTGAGAGCCGTGCCTCATTTCTTTACTCCATCTCTAAAATAGCCGAATATCAACAAGATGATGGAGATGGGGAAGCAAATGTAAGAGCCTGGATAGAGAACGGAAAAGTTAGAGTGGGCCGAGAAGAAGGAAAGAGAGAGGTGTACCCCTGAATTTTACCGCTGCTGTAATTTCTTCAGCCATCAATTTTTGACAAGTCTGAAACACCTTTGAGATGGCTTCTTGTGAAATTGCACGAACCCATCAGCACTGCCCATCTTCTATGCCTACAAAAAATAAAAAAATCTAAAATACAACTAACCACAGGACACACATATCGTGGTGGTCTCAGTCTGAGAGCAACTGCTGTTCACCCTTTTTCATTGAGAATTAGAGCGTGCTAAAAATGCACAATCAGGTGAGAGCTAGATAAAAATGATTCTTCAATTCAGTTTTCAGTAAAACTCTCAAAGCAACAGTGAAGCTCTTCAATTATTGAGGTGTTCAGCCAAGCTGCAATCACTAGAAATCCATCTAAGCAAAACTGTCTTCCCCAAGAGATACGTTTGTGGATTTTGGCATGGCTGTAGAGGGTTTTTTCATTTTTTGAACAATTGCAGTGTGGTCATGGTCCTGATGAGTTCTCAACAGGATTATGAGTCTCTCTCGTTTCCACCTTTTACATGCTTTTTCTAGCCTTCCAAGCTGTTCAGTTTTGAGCAATAAGATCTCATTTGGTGTGTCTGTGAATTTTGTTTGAGGTTCTTCGTGGTGTTTTTACCACTTAGTTATTAAAAAATTAGCACCGCAAAAATCCAACATTGTCTGGTAATGAACAATTTCTCCCAGTGAAAAAAAGAGGTGCTCCAACAAGAAGCAGTTTTAATATGTGAATCTACTGCAATTATCTGAGGCATGCAGAAAAGTGCCGCAGAGCTGAAAGTAGTATTAAACAGCCATGCCACAATACTTGTGAAGTCCAGCCCCGTGTTTGCAGTTTTTGAAAAGTCACACATTTAAAAAGACTGCAGTTAGAGCTGTGGGTCTGAAACATGACAAAACTCTTATAGGTCCCCAGGAGATCATATCACTGCCAAACTGCAGTAAAATATATTTACACGTGAATTGTGTGTTGTTCTTGTGAACAGTCCATGTGTTGGTCTGGCAAGGTTTCACTTCCCATGAAAGCTACGGACAGTCTATTTGTACTTACATAGAATAAATATACAATCACAAAAAACTCAAGTACAGCAGTTTGTCACTGGAGTGGTAGAGGTATCAAACATGCTGCCCAAACACCAGGGGGTCTGATTTGGTCTGCTGTATGGCTTTGGCTTTAAAGTGTATGATAATTGGTGTGCACTCAGGGTTTTACATTAAAATGACTGCTGTTCCTGGTGTGTTCATGTGATTCAAACATTTTGTCACCAGAACAAAAATGTACAGAAGTTCAGAGAAGTTCTGGATCGAGATAAAGTGTTTAAAACATGCTGTTTACTTTTCTTTTTTTTTTTAAACTCTACATGTGACAACTTTACCTTTATGAATGAACTTTGATCTGTAAATGGTAAAGCATGTAATCATAGCTGAATCACTGAATGTGGAAAAGCTGAGATGCATCATCTTTTTGAAAACGTTTTGCTCATTAAGTGTGAAAAAGTACAAGAAATGAGTCACCCTTCATTATTTTTACATTTTGCTTCCAAGGAGCCAAATTTTTGCATCTTTCGGATGAATATTTCTTGTTCTTGCTGTTAAATTGCTCAACACTGACCTATGAATCATTCACGCATAAAAAGCAACTAACTGAATCGATAAATTGGCTTGGGCTTGATTGTGATTTGTATAGTATGACCAGCAGACCAGTAGTATTTTTGTATGAACAAGGCGAGTCCCAAAGAGTTATTAGCTGAAAACTGGGCATGTCTAAACATGGCGTGCAGTTTGTCCTTAATATTTGATAATGGGGGTGGGGGGTTTTACCATGGTGTGTCTACAGTCATCTGTAAAACGCGATAGAGGCTCTGTCATGGTTTGGAGACACTTGTGTTTTGGCGATTGTCAAAATTCTTGGAATTAAGAACACAAAAAAGTCCTGTCAGATGTCGATGCGTAGTGAAGTGATCTGCAAATTATCGGCTTGGGAACGGTTTCATGTTTGAACATGTGAATGATCCCAAACATACTGTCAATACAGTAAAAGCACACCTGGAAGGAAAAGCACATGGTGGAACACCTGTGGTGTACTGGGCTCCCCAGAGACCAGATCCCAACATTAGTGGAGCAGTTTGGGATCATTTTGACAGGGAACAGAACATAAAGCCGCCAGCATCCAAAGAAGAGCTTTAAATGTTTTTCAATAACCCTTGAGAACTACTCATGAAAACCACTTAACGAAATTACTAGAAAGCTTGCCTACGAGAGTTTAGACTGTGCTGAATGATAAAGGTGGTCATACCAAATATTGACTTTTGTACCGACTTTGTTTCTGCCCAATCTTGCTGGCAATTCAAAGCTTTATTTATCTAAAATTTGCACATAAGGCTGTTAGACACACAGAGGGCATAGGTACCAGGAATATTCAACCTCTTTCCTGTCGTGTTACTCATACAAAACATGTCAAATGAAACTATTTTGTATTCAATGTTTCTCATAAACTGTAAATTTTAAAATCTAAGAATAACATTTATTTTGTGCATAATTATTTTATGCTTTTATCTCAGAGTGTATCCTGATGCTGCAAATTAAAATTCAAAGCAACTGTAGTTTCTGTAGTTACAGAAACTGACTTTTACATTGTGCCCCTATTTCTAAGAGAGTGCGCTATGCTTTCCATCCACATTGCTTATCACCAGCTAAAAGGTGCTTTTAAGGACACTCTATGTATACTTTCTTTTATACTGATTGTAATGCTTAAAAAAAAAAAAAGGCTGGTCATTGCATTGACTTTGAGTTTATCCTTGAAAAAAATCAACAACGTATCTCACAGTACAAACAGGCAGATTGTGACTCCGGCAATATTTTTTTCAGTCTCACTGTTACTGTTGTAGTTTTTGTGCGTTGCGCTTCTGTGAAAGTTTCTGACTTTGTTACCTGCTTCTTGTTTACATGCCCGTTCCTCACATTCCTCCCTTGCCTGGGAAATCTACTGCATATGCCCGTGCATGTAATTAGTGAACAGAATGACCAAAGGTAGAGTTTGTGTTGACTGTGTAGAATGTACACTGCCTGTGTGCACTTTCATGTGATCAAACAAGCTTGTTTGCCCAGTAATGAGCACGCTGAGGGATGCAGGCCCAAGAAATGAAAAGTTTCTGAGAAGGTGTGGCAGTTCTTAATAAATGTGGTCGCCTGAGTGAACGTGAACCAGATCTGGCCATCAAGGGTCAAAAGCTAATCAAGAGCAGAAGAAACTCATTCTCACCACCTAAACTAGCAAACACAGAAACAGACACCAGCAGTCACTCTTGTTAAAAGTTGCACAAGACGCATCTCAAATAAATATTTTACAAAAAATAAACAGTTTGTACTCCCAGGCAACCAGAAGACACCAATTTGTTTTCTGAAGGTTGAATTTGATAACACTTGAAAATCTTTGGGTTTCTTTGTTGCTCTCACTCCAAGGTCATTTTCTGAGTGAAGAAAGTAATAAAGACGATGTATAAGTGATACATGTACAAGAGGGTGGAAACAGCCAATCACACAGCTCCCTCCTACTGATGTAAAATGTTTTGCCGGCCAAGTCGCCTCCCACCCACTCCATGACGGAGTCACAGCATGCTTAGTGAATGGGTGAGATCACCAACATGCACTACTGAATGACACAGGAAGTGGGGATCCCTCTGTACAACTCATCTAATGCACAAGTACACACTGTAATAGTTACACACATGTCCGGGCATGTCCCACCGAGGAGGCCCCTGGGCAGACTCAGGACACGCTGGAGTTATTATAGCTCTCAGCTGGCCTGAGAACACCTTGGTGTTCGCCCGGACAAGCTGAAGGAGGAGGTGGCTGGGGAGAGGGAAGTCTGGGTTTCTCTGCTTAGGCTGCTGTCCTCGCTACCCAGCCCCAGATAAGCAGAAGATAGATAGGTGGATGGATGGATGGATGGACATTCTCACATTTCATTCTACAGCCTCTCATATTTTGCAGTATATTTGCCTTCATATACCTGCTACATTAGAGTAAAGAAAACAAACATGTTTATCTTTGTGAAAATAGTGATAAGAGTGTGTTAGTTAGTGTGTCTTCCTGTTAAAAGGGAGTTTTTCCTTCCCACTGTAGCCAAAGTGCTTGCTCATAGGGGGTCATATGATTGTTGGGTTTTTCACTGTATGTATTATTGTAGGGCCTACCTTACAATGTAAAGCGCCTTGAGGCGACTGATGTTGTGATTTGGCGCTATATAAATAAAATTGAATTGAATTGAATTGAATTGAATTGAATTGAATTGAATTGAATTGAATTGAATTGAATTGAATTGAATTGAATTAGCCGCTCAGGTTTCTGCAGTGATGACACATTTCTGATGGTTGGCTCATGCTCATCTCACATAATTGCTTATGGCCAGACAGACAGGTTAGTGAGCAGGTTATTTGTACAAAACAAACGTCCGTGTGTGGGGTAATCATTTGGGTAGTCAATTTACAGCTTGAAGAAACTGTACTTTCCTGTTATACTGCTTGTCATAGTCCTGCACTTGTTCGCTCTGTTGTTTCTGGTCTCTGAGTTTCAGGCTGGAATGGGCAGGTCCTGTCTTCATCTTTGAGTGGGGTCTTTGGTTTCCTGTCTTTCAGCCACTGTACCTGCTTCCTATCAGTTTCATCAGGAGCAGTATATATGGGCCAGCTTGCACTCACTTGCAAAATGCTGACCTGCTTAGTGCGGCAACCTATATGCATTTCAATGCTTCCCCAGTGCAGCTTTTGTAACATATTTGCTCTGCTTTTCTAGTCAAGCTGGTGCGTCCTGGTACTATCTGCCTGTCCACCCACCAACATCTGATGACAGCCTCAACAAATAAATCCTTTGCATTCAGATCCTAACCAGTTGCATTCATTCTCTCTTCAGAGTCACTTTGTGCCAATAAACCAGTTTCAGTATTACACAGTCTGTCTCCATGAAGTGCACTTTAAAATACCACCAGCACTGGTGTTGACAAATCCAGTCCTGTAAAATGCATAGTTAATACATTTTAATTACATTGGTGCATTTCACACATGTCTTATACTAATAACAGACTGAATAAATGGTGCTCACAGTGGACTTTACCACAACCCATCAGCCATAGCCTTAAAGATCTTGTTTTTCCTTGACCTTAAACTTTCAACAGCTTCAGGTTAGAGTACAAATGAGATTCAGATCAAACTATGTGAATTTATACATTTTTACTTTGTGACCATACAAATCTTAAAATAAAATGATGCCAGATAAGAAAGAATCTACCTACTCCAAAGTCAGGGGTCCAGATGTCCTTCTTTATGTGGATTGCACAGAATTTGTATTCCTTGTTCCACATCTTGAAACAATGCTCCACATTTTGACCGGCTCTGCAGGAAATGCACTTCTCTAAAGTCTCTGTTTTACTCAATGTGTATGAAGGGAAGGCTTTTTTTTTGTACTCAGGAGAATAAGGTAAGCCTGTCTAATGTTATACTCATCAGCAAAGGTTACAAGTCACCAAAAAGTCTAAATCTTTGCAAATTTTGTCAAATATGATGGAAACAACCACAGAAAAAATAAAGCAGCGGTATATTCTGAGAAAAAGAGTTTCTGCCTTTTCTGAACAGAAACTGAAGAGATACAGTATTTGTGTGTATCATAACTGGATAAAGATGCCTATGCCTCAAAACGGTGTGCCAATCTGAGGCTACATTCAAACTGAAACCCCAAAACTGTTGGGTTTTAATTTAGATGCATCCAGACAGATGAGAAGCTGAAATAACAGAGAAATCAAAGAGATTAGAGGAGTATATAAAGACTATGGCATGAGAGCAAACAAACAAACTAAAGCTTCTCTTTATCCTTATTGTATTTACTCAGCAATAGAGCAAGATATATATTTATCCTGCACAGTTTATTGCATTTTTTATTTTAAGTTATGAAAATATAAGCCACAAGGCTTCAGCCTATTCCTTCTTCGGTTACTGTTTTATTGAGTACTTTTATGTAAAATGATAATCTGTTGTTGTTGACCGAAATAAATATTCATTCATTCAAAAGATTACATCTCAGTCCCATTTTGCCCCACGCAAACACAGTGTTTGCCCCACATTTACTTCTGAACACCCTACAGCATAAAATGGTGAGATATAGAAAGTAATGTCAGTCTGTAGTCCTGTTAGTGTGGTGGAGCTATAGCTGACATAGGCTGATCAAAAAATTCTTGACATTTAATAGGCGTATATGTTAATGGTTTAGAAATACCATACCCACATACCCATACCACCATTTATTTATATAGCACTTTAAAAAACAACACATGGCCGACCAAAGTGCTCTACAGCAGAAATATAAAAATACAACACAGAAATAAAAAATACAATAAGAATAATAAATACAGTAAATAAATAAATAACAATAAAATAACAGTGTTAGTTACCTACTGAGGCCAGCGAATAAATACCTGGGCAAAGTATAGAAGATGCATGTTGTGAAATAGCCACAGTGTTTATAAGTTGGTCTGATGGTTTCCGGTTTGGCATTTTGGCTCTTTCCATCTTATTTGTTGGCTTTTAACCAATCATAGCAGCTTGTTATCATCAGCTTACAGTAACAACTATATGCTGGAGAGCTTGGTTAGAATGATCATACCAGTAATTTACTG
>VURO01024258.1:33051-51763 GCA_015108175.1 Pelvicachromis taeniatus | reverse complement strand
TCAGTGATGAGGCAAACTTTTATGTGACCCACATTGGATGGATCCCTCCTAGACTGTTGGAACAACAAAAGTGATGGTTTGGTGTGGTATACGGGGTACAACGATAGTGGGTCCATTCTTCATCAATGGAAACCTCAAGGCCACTGGATATTTGAAATTGCTACATGATGATGTGTTTCCCTCTTTATGCACTGAAGCTGGTACGTTCCCTGAGTTTTTCCAGCAAGATGGTGCACCACCACATTATGGTGCCAGGTCCGAGCATTCCTAGATGGACAGTTTCCTGGAAAGTGGATTGGTCGTCGTGGGCCAGTTTAATGGCCCCCAAGGTCTCCCGATCTGACCCCCTTAGACTTTTATCTTTGGGGTCATCTGAAGGCAATTGTCTATGGTGTGAAGATACGAGATGTGCAGCACCTGAAACTACGGATACTGGATGCTGGCATTTCTCCTGCGGTGTTGCTATCAGTGTGTGAAGAGTGGGAGAAGAGGGTTGCATTGACAGTCCAACACAATGGGCAGCACATTGAACACATTTTATAAGTCAGAAACTTGTAAATAACTCATGAAAGAATAAAGTTGCGTTGAAACCAAGCACACCATTGTTTTTCTTGTGACATGACCAATAAGTTTGATGTGCCACATGGCCCTCTTCCTATTGAAAAAACAAAAGTTGTATCCAAGATGGCCGACTTCTAAATGGCCACCATGGTCACCACCCATCTTGAGGAGTTTGCCCCCTCACATATACTAATGGTATATGTGAGGGGGCAAACTCCTCAAATCACCAACCATTCCCATTTTATTAAGGTGTATCCATATAAATGGCCCACCCTGTACTTTGTGCATGCATGCAAAGTCACTGACAAAAGCGGTCTTAATATAAGGCTAGTAGCAGTAAATCTTAGATAAAACTGTTTGGATTTTTTTTTATTTGAATAAATTTCATTGATCTTGACAAATGGGTCACATTTAGCCTATCTGCAAATGAGGTTTTGTGCAAATCAGCCCCTGAGCTGCGGGCGTATACATTCATATTTCCTGCATATCATATTTCCTTTTGTATTCTGGTTTTGGTGCAATTTGATGTGGCAATGCTAGTGTTGTTCCTAGAAAATTAGACGTGACCTTCCTCCAGGGTTGTCACCAGAGGTGATCAAGTTATTGTGATGTGATATATGTAGAACTTATGTGGGAAAATAAGGCATGAAAAAGTTTATTTTGCTTACTTTAGCTTTCTACTTTAGCTTTGATACCACGTATCAAAATTAAAAAGATGGGCGAAAAGCCATCTGATGAGTGTTGATGTCGCATAGGTTGGTCACCAGAGGACACTCTGCAGCTTTGCTATGGCACCATAACCTGAAACACAACAAGAGGTTGATCTGAGCAGTGTAAACGAGTTGTTTTGTTTGAATTTGAATTCTGATCAACTTTTGATCTTATTAGGCGAGACTTTCCTTGTAATTTCAGCAAGCAATAAAAAAAAAAAGGATGATACATTTTTGTCTTAATAGCCACTAGTTGCAAAGACACCTCAAGGTGTGGTAGAACGGGCTGCTTTCCTCGAACTCTGACTTAAGTTGGATTTTTTTTTTTTTTTTTTTTTGCCATTGGTAATAAACTGGCCCCACATAACCAGAATGGCAACTGATAAAAGTGTTTTTACAGTGGAAAAAATAAATGCTTGTCACACACAAAGCATTTAAGAAGACCCTCATATTAAGAATTGGTGCCCCCAGGTGGCCATACGGCAACAATACATATCAACTAATGTTAATCGTATTGCTCTAATCTCCTTAGTCAGGAGGCAGCTGACGGCTCTCTGACACATTCCTGCCACTGATTTTTAACAACAAAGCATCAGCTGAACTTGAATATTTGATGCTACACTACACAAACGCTGCATTGTCACACACACAACCTCCCATTTCACTAAACTGCCACAATGCTGGAGCCATAGTTCCTGTTTTTTTTTTTTTAATCCCAGCCGCTTTCTTTCTTTTTGTTTGTTTCTTTCTTTAAAAAAAATTTAAATAATGAGTCCTGTTTAAAGTGGTTTAACACTATACTGTTGATCACTAGTGTTGAATCATGTTGATGAATCAATCCAACGCACACACACGTGCACACAGACGAGGGACTGATAATTGTTCAGTGTTGTTTCTTTTGAAGAATTAATGGAACACATTTGTGTAAATCCAGTTATGTTGGTAACGTGCTTCTTTGTCCTGCTGCTGATTTTCAGGAATGTGGGCTATTTCATAGCATCTGTTTCACAGTCATGTGAGTTACATAAGCGCTCCAAAGCAAACATTAGTTCCTTATTTATCATATCAGTGAGATTAACTTTACTGTGACCAATTCAGCCAGCTCACAGCTGAATCCTGTTCAGCATAAATCTGGATAGTGTATGGAGGTACTTATGATATTAATGGGTCTGCATGATCCTTATGATTCTCTCTTCACATGTGCAAAACCTTGATGCCTGACTATATAGATATAGTAACAATAATATATGCAATGCTGTCAAACAAAAGCAATAGAGACTCTGTAAACTAAGAAATCCAAACAGAAGGCATTGGGGAACATTGGGGAATATAAAGTAAATATAAAGTTTGGTATCCTTAGTGGGCTTGTGTTAAGGTGGTGACCATGAGTTGCAACTTTCCACCTGTGTGATGATTAAAGCTGGGTCGACTGGACGAATATATCGATAGCGACGATAGGCTGAGCATATTGCCGATCGTCTTTACAAGAGCGATTTAATTATTTATTTATTTGTCCATGAGTGAGTTTGCTAATAATGTTGGTTGAAGCTAAGATTCAAGATTCAAAGCGTTTATTGTCATGTGTGCAGAAGAAATGGCACATTTCTCTGTGCAATTAAATTCTTCCTTTGCTGTCCATACACAAATGCCAAGTTAGGTAAGAGATTAAGAACAAGATAGAATGAGATAAATAAGGAGATAAAGAGAAGCAGTCAATGAAAAAAAATAATAGCGCTGTTTTAACGGCACCTTCTTCCAGCTGCGAGCAAATATACTTATAAACTTATAACAGAAAGAAAGAAAGGCAGCAACCTATGTTCAGAAAAAAAACCAAAAACATTTTATTTAAATAAAATAAATCCCACAGTGGTGCGCAGGGAAGCTTCTTTTTTCCACTATAACTGTGTTTACAGGCCGTTCCACTGTTTATCAGTCTCACACACTCGACCAAGCAACAAATACAAAATTAAACAAAATAAGTTAAAAATCAGAAGGTCTCTTCCAGCTAATATAAAAAAAATCTCAGTCATTTGTGTGATTTGGCGCATCTCAAATAAATAAATAAATGAATAATCCAAAAAGTAGCTATATTAATACTGTAACAAACAAGAAAAGAGGGTAAAATATTCCCTCCAAACAAAAGTAATAAATGCTAAATGCACAAATCAGTCTGTGCATGATTACATTGCTCCGCCCATCAAAAAGCCTCCGCCTTCGTGAACATTTTGCCCATCGTCTGTTGTTGGACTGACGATTGTCGGTTGGAAAACTTTTACATATCACCCAACCTTAGTGGGGACCTCGTGGATTCATTTAACTCCACATCACAGTAGCCCACGTTCGCTTAAAGTTTTGGCTGATGTGATTCGGATCACCCTGTGTGTGGACAAGGGGCACAGCAAAGAAACTCCAATATGGAAATCATCAGCCTGTGTTGACGACAGCGTGGCTTGCCTTTGCCTGGCTGACTTCATTGAATCGATCATAACGGCACTCTAAAGTTAGAGAATGTGTTCACTTACACGTTGCACTGCTTTACACTTTTAACTGAAAGGCATCTAAAAACCTCTTAATTCAGTTCAACTTCGTTTCATTTATATAGCCTCAGTGGTAGTGGAGGTGTTTTTACAAATCACGATAACATTCGTCTTAAGACACTTTATATTATAAGTTAAAGACCTTACAATAATACGGAGAAAACCCCAACAATCAGAACAGGAAGAAACCTCATTGAGAACCAGCTCAGGGAGAAGCAGCCATCCACGACCGGTTGCGAGTGAGGGGGGGGAGACGGGACAAACGACACGCTGTGGAAGGGAGCTCGAGTGTAATGAAAATGTGATGCATCGCTCAAGCCGGCAGTTAGTTTGTCACAGTTAAAAATAAGCTATTACAGTTAAAAAAAATAAAATAAGAATTTTTAAATTTCAAAACATGCAAAAAAAAAAAAGTCTGCCTTTTAGATAGTTTGTGGTTTGTGTACTTTTATAAACTAACACACAAACAACACAAATAAATTGGTATACAAACTCACGCTGCGCTTCTGCCTGTTTCCCCCTCTCTGCTAAAATTCCAACACGTCATGATTTAACGCAACTGCCTGCTCCCCTTCTGTCCTGCCGTAGTCTAGTAAACACAATGCTTCCTAATTCAAAGCAGAAGTGTGTGTGGTAGTAAATGAAAGAGAGAGCGAGACATGAAGCAGTATAAAAAACAAAATCTAGTGAAAAGGAAACGGCTAAGTCAAAGTGTGGATCGATGGGTTGACTTATGAAAAACAGCACAGCGAGAGAAAGATGGGGGGAGGAGGAGCGGTGAAATCAGGCAAAAGTTGAATAGTATCTGCCCGCGGAGGCAGACGTGGCTTATTGCTACCGTTGGTCTGATAAGCAGCCGCTACGGGTTTGTTTATAGTCAGCGGAGTGGAAGAGAGATAACATTTTTAGAGGATTAGAGGCAGGAAATAAAAGGCAGTACCAAATAAAGAAGAAAATGCAACCGTTTGGCCAGACCCTCAGGGATAAAGAGGAGGGAGAGAAGGAGGAATAGGAGTGAAAGAGAAGATTAATGAAGGAGTGAAGCATAGGGAGGAGACGGGTGATGGCTGGAGTGTTAGTCAGCACAAAAAAGACGTCACAGTGACAGAAAAGGAGTGGGCGAGTTTACCGTGGTTAAGTGACCTGAGCAGGACTTATGTTATGTTTTTTTCTTCACTATTACTGTAAACTATTAGTCATCCACCAACAGATATCTGTAAACCTGTTTTGCACATTGTGTAGTTCATACCTGAGAAATGATTCATACACTATTTCATTGTTTGAATGATGATTGGTGCTTGTTAAGCAGATATGCTTACACAATGTGCTGGTTATAAGTGATTTGCAATCATAACAAATTGACTTGAAATGAAACTTGGAAAAAAAAATATAGTAGCAAAATCTACTGATAAATCATGGAGATGTTGATTACCATTCAACAATACATTTTAGTGACAGTTGGAAAATATTACACTAAGCAGGTTGGCAACAGAGGGAGAAGCTGAAAGAGTGCTTGCGATGTGTGTGTGTGTGTGTCTGTGTGTGTGTGTGTGTGTCTGTGTGTGTCTTTGGGAGGTTGCATCACAGGAAACAAGCTCCCCGTCCTGCAGTTGAATGTGACCCTTTGGCCCTGGATCAAATGCTCCTCTGGGCTGAATACCATGAAGCCTCTGTGCTCTGCACCATGCTCTGCTCTGCACTGCACGGACGGCAGGAGGAGGGGGTGGGGGGTCAGGACAGATAGGGTGAGGAGTGGAGTTTCAGGAGGGGGCAGGATAAAGGGGTAGAGAAAATTTGCAGAAGTGAGATTTATAAACAGTCAACATGAAGCTCAAGCACATATGCTACCTGTAAACAAATGCAGAGTGTGCCCCCCCCTCCCTGCCCCCGCAGGCAGACACGCATGTTTTTACAGCCTAAAAAGTGGAGCTGGAGACGCCGACTCTGGCTCGTCTGTTTGTGCTGCCGAGGGGATTGAATCGGGCAGAAGACGCTCCTATTTTTAGTCCAACGCGCGATGGAGGGATCGAAAAGCAAACAGACAGTGTATGCACACGCAAAGCAGAGAGAGCGAGATGGGGGAGAGAGAGAGAGAGAGGCACAGTGAAAGGAAGGGAGGAAGAAGGAGTGACTTATTTGTGAAGTTCTGCAAGTTTGGATGACTCGCTCATTGCTGTCTGAGGAGGGCACATGGCTGGACTTGGGCAGAGGGCAGAGCTGGGAGGCTTTCTCTGCTAGAAGCAGCAGCTTCCAATCGCTCTCCAGCCTTCTTTCCACATATTACAAGCCAGTTTGAGTTCTCTTCTGCAGTCTTCAGTGCTACATAAATGCCTCTTTGACTTCTTGTGGGGAGCTGAAGCAGTAGAAGGGGCTTAGAGGAGGATTGCCCCGCCATGGAATGCTGTAGATTTGCGTGCAGGGTTTCAGGAAGTTTTTCTTCCCCCTCTCGGGTTCATAGGTTTGGGTCCGGATCCAAAAAGTGTGCGCGCTTCTTAGAATTCCCTCAGAGACTCAAACCAGAGGTGCTGTGGCTCTGGTAATGATTTAAAGGACAAGCAGCCACCACGGGCCATTTAAACGTGTATGCACTTTATTTGCACCTACATTCATCCCAGACGAAGGAATTCAGGATGCGACGCTTTGACAAGCTGAAAAAGACATTCCCCTTCCTGGCACGCTTTCATGTGTATCGAGTAAGTCTGGATTGTCTGCTCTCCATATTCCACTGAGGGGATATCTTCTCTAGCATGACATGAATACTTGTAACTATAGTCAAAGTCATGTGGTTTAATTAGTTGTAAGAATACATGAATCATGAATATGGTATGGTGGAGGTCAGTTGTCTGTAACTGTCTGTGTGTGTGTGTCTGTGTGTGTGTGTGTGTGTGTGTGTGTGTGTGTGTGTGTGTGTGTGTGTGTGTGTGTGTGTGTGTGTGTGTGTGTGTGTGGACTCTCCAGCTGGTCTGAGGTTCTCCTCCTGGGATGGTTGTTATTGCAGCAGGATGTGAGAGCCTAACAAATTTAACACAGGACATGATTTTGGCCAAAAGGGGTGGGTGGGTGTGTGTGTACGTGTACGTGCGCCTGTGTGAATATCAGCACCACCTTGAGGAATTCGTTCAGGCCAAAAGCATTTTTCAGCAGGGACACCATGTTGTTTCTCTGCATCTAAATTCCTGCATCCCTCTATTATTTCTCTTCGTTTTCCTGCCTGTTTAGTCGTTTTCAATATTTTTTGAAGTCAACACTAAGCTTGGACAGTTTAGTACTAAAAAGCTTAGCTTCTTAATCTCTCAGCATTTCATGATGCTTCTTTAAAATATGATGAAGTGAAGGAAACCATATAGATCACTAGTTAGTTCTGGATTTCTTGCCCTCGTTGGATTCCTGTCTTGTAGAAGTAATTTCTACGGTTGGGACGCAGCATTTCTTTCAAGTTTAACTTCACATCTTCAAAACGTACATTTGTACATCCCACTTTTAAATCCTCGGCTTTCTAACAGTACACTTTTTGACCATTACCAGGAAACGTCTGTGGATTTAAAGCACTTTAAAGTCAAAGGATTCTTTTTGATACACCCTGTATAAAGCTCTTTCTTAACCCCCTCTATTAATTTTTCCCAAAGGTTATTTCTATGAAGTTGTCTCAGAAAAAAATCCCAACATGCCTTAATGGGTTTATAATTTGGTTGCTAGTGGGCCGACAAATAGAACCGCTTCATCTCCTTGATTTTGACCCCTCATGTCTCAAATGACACTGCCATGAAATGAGGCCCAAGAGAAAGCTGACTTGCGTCTTTGGCACTGTCCAGAGAAATAACATTCTTTCTTCAGCGTTGACTGCTGGGGGAGATTGTAGAGGATGAGGTGTGCTTGTTTTCATGGAAAAATTAAAGGATTAAGAGAAAAATCATTTATTTGTTGTTTGGGAAAACTTTTGCGTCAAACTCCTAATAGCATGTCTGCCACTGGCACAGCTTAACCTGCAGTGGACGAGCCAAAAGGGCCGTTGGATCATCTTTCTCAGGATAAGAGTCGGGCATGATGTAGCAAAATGCAAAATATGGAGATGGATTCAAATGACAGCAGCTCTAGATAATCCTAAAACCACAGGCACTGCTGTTGCTGGATCACGCTAGAATGTTTCCTGGCTTACCAGTGTAGGTAGTTAACTGTCTGGTTGTTGAAAACAAAAAGTAAAATGGTACAAACAGGAGGACTTCAAAGATAACGTCAAAGAATGCTCTCATAGTGGACTCCTGTGGTTTCAGAGGGCCAGAACTGTGTGTTTGGACACTGCAAAAAGACAGCTGACCCATTTTTATGGTTATAGGAATGAATCTGTATCAGGATACAAACATCTGCCATAACCATTGGGGACTGAGCCCTCCCAGTAAATTGACCTCAGTCAGACCTCAAATCTAAAATTCCTGGAAAATACAGAACCGCTCATTCTGAAAAGACATAGTAGATTTAGGGATTGGTCACATACAGGCTTTATTTTATGGCCCACCATTAGGAGTGTGTGTGTGTGTGTGTGTGTGTGATCTTGAGCTTCTCAGGCCAGAGTCATTAAGTAATAGGAAATGACCTCTAGCCAAGTCCCTCAGGAAGTTTAAATGGCAGCGAGCAAGGAAGCAGTGACCTTTGTGACACCGTTCTCTGGTCCAGAGAACGGTGTCACAAAGGTCCTCGTAACCTCGCCTTTGCCAGCACAGGAAGTTCCTCATTCGCAGAGTCTAAATACTAATCAGTGGAGTGACCCCTCCAGCCAGAACACCCATCGTAAAGTATTCCCTGTCTTTATGTGCGCATTAGGAATGTTTCTCTTTTTTTGTGTGTGTGTTGTTTAGCTTGGTTTATAAATTCACTTCCTCACTGAGACTGAGGATAAAGTTCTGAGCAGGTGTAGCTGCTGTCCAGCAAAGCTGTTTACTATCTTGACTCTAAACTGAACTCGCATCAGTTTTACATCAGATTTGCATAATTTATTTCTTGTATTTATTTCTTGCTTTTGGTTTCTTTTTGGCACAGCGGCCTATAGCAAGTCAGCCAAAAACAACTTCTTTGTCTTGAGCGTCAGTTAATTGAAGACTGAGTGGTTTGTTGACCCCACAGTGAAATCAGTCAGTACCCTGTACAATGAAAATGATTGTTTTCATTGTTTTAATCTTTTGATACATAGCTTATGTTACAGTATACTTGCCACTTTGGCCACTTTGATTTTTGTGAGACATTTATGACTGTAAGCATCGGGCTGTTAATGATTTAGTTAAGAGAGAACTGGCTCTGAGCTCAGTTTCCTCCGTGTGTGTGTGTGTGTGTGGTGTTGAATGACTATTGAATGGGTTTAACTCCTCTGTGTGTGTCTCTGTATTTTTTATCAGAAATTGGGCAGCAGCATGCAATGCGAGGAAGGGACTGAATGGTTGCTGGAGCTGCTGATGGAAGTGCAGCTGCAGCAGTACTTCTTACGGATCCGAGATGACCTTAACGTCACGCGGCTGTCGCACTTTGACTACGTCAAGAATGAAGACCTAGAGAAAATCGGCATGGGTCGACCTGGTGAGACACATTTCCTGCGTGTGTGTGTGTGTTTTTTGTCAGTGACTGAATGAGAGCACCACAGTTTCATTGCTCCAAAGAGCATCATCCAGATGTTCATTTGGCATGTTTGTCTTGTCTGTTTAAATTTGTAGTCCTGGCTTCTGGGATGGCAGTGGCTTCCCAGTATAAATGTTCCTAATTGAAAGGAAACATCCTACAGACTTGATCTCCTGTGCTCTTTGTCCAATACTTTTGTTTGTGAGCTGAAAAATGAATCAGCTTCAGTTTGACTTTTTTGCTAATTAGCAAATGTTGAATATATTTAACAGACACAGAGTTTTTGATGACTTCATAAAATAATTTTTTGCCGTACTTTTATTTACTATCTGCTCTGCTCATACGTTATAACTCCTAATAAAGTGGTACTGGCCTCTCACAACTTAATGAGCAATTTTTTATATTTATAATTACTTTTATTCTCTTTATGCATCTATACATAGCCTTAAGTATGACTGTTCAGTAATGGCACTGTGTCTTTTGGCTCACCCTTGATGTCACTTGAACAAATCCTGCATCGCTAATGCACTTAATGTCATTACAAAGTCAGAATTTGTAATTGGGTGCAGTGAGAGGGGATATTAAGGGGATATTAAAGTGTCAGATCTTTTGTCTGTGCTGTGTATAAAGTGGATCACAGCAGAATTGTTCTAAATCCAGTTACTGAAGCCCTCAGGGCCTGAGCTTCACAGCCGCTTAAGACTAATTACACCCACTTCGCAAGCTCATATATTCCCTCACATGACTCTCCACCTCACAGCTCACTGCTCTCCGGGGTTTTCATATCTTTTCTTCTCCTCCTTTTGTTTTGTGCTCTTTGTCTCATCTCATATCAAAGCTGGGTGTTTGTTTTTCTTCCTGTTATGGTAAATGTGTTGAAATTCAGTATGGTGAGCCTTTTCTCGCTTAGATTCCTCCTGATGGATCCTTAAACAGTTGCAGTCTTCATTTGAATGACTTGCCACTGACCCACTGCCTCTTTTTGTTTCTTCTCGATCGCAGGGCAGAGAAGGCTGTGGGAGGCCGTGAAAAGGAGGAAAGCCATGTGCAAGCGCAAGTCCTGGATGAGCAAGGTGACAGACATAGACGAGCACAGCGCACACCAGAACTCAGTATGGTGCACGGTATATTTGGCAGTATGTCGCCACTGTGGAATCTGTCTGGGTGTAACAGTGTGGCTACATGACCACAATAACCTGCGCCCTCCGCGCGGATATGATCAGCACCCCCTGAATGAATTCTGGCATCAGTACGTTGTAATCTGAGGGAAAGATATTAACATAGTCGCATGTGCTTAAAAAGCAGCCTTTAATGTAATACTGGCTGTTAGTAGTGCAGAGGTTTTAACTCAACCACACTCTTCCGTCATCGTGGTGAGGTGTGAATAGTGTGGTGCTGAAAATGGTTAAATGTTAGCACATTTAAAAAAAAATAAAAATAATTTTTTTAGACTTGCAATGATTATAGGCGAGTTTATAATTTTTTTATATAAAGAGTAATATTTCTCCAGAGAACACACGAGGAAGGGCAGTGAGCCCATATTCAGATAGAAACACACACATTTTAAAGACTTATTTTTGCTAGGGCATCCATTTACATTGCATTCCCTAGCGCCTAACCCTAACCTGAACCATGCCAGCTTAACTGCCTTAGCCTAACCTAAACCCAATCCTAACCTTAAACTTAAGTCCTGACCCATAAAAAGGCTTTTTTAAGCAAAGATCAAGTAAAAAAAACAAATTTTCTAAAATGTCCTCAGTGTAACGCTCCAAAACTCAAAGTAGTTCTCATAAAGATAGTGGGACACACACACACACACACACACACACACACACACACACGGCTGAGGAAGCAGATCTGAGGATAGTGCCAGAGGCGGAAGCAGACAGGTGTAATTATAGATGGCAAACACCGTCCTGTGAGAACCACGGCGACACACAGCCAACACATGCGCAGTCATACAACTGTGACAGCGTCTCCTCAGTATTCCTTCTCAACAGTTAATTTCTTTGAGTATTTGCATCAGCAGGCGTATTACATACATCTCAGTTTTTGTGTCTTTATTACTCTTTGAGTGAAGAGGTAACTTAAAGCAAAACAGGTCTGTCTCTTTAAGGAGATTTAATAAGGCAGCATTTTGTGAATGCGGCTTGAGCCGAATCTGTGTCTCCGACTCTTATGACTCCACTCATGTGTGATTGTGTGAGTGTGTGTGTGTGTGTGTGTGGGTCTGTTCGTGTGCGCCGTAGTCAGAATTATTAGAATGTCCAGCCTTCTATTTGAAACGAACTAACCACACCGTGTCTTTCAAAAAAGGTCTGCAGCCTTATGTCATGTCTGGTCCAGTGTGAATGTGAAACCACATACCGCTTGCTACTGTTTATATCCAGCCAGTCAAATATGTTTGGCACTAGATATTCATTGACATCTTTTATACTGATGACATAATTTCTAAGTACTGACCTTATTTTCACGAGCCAATAAGAGATGTTTTTAGGTGAATCCGACATCACTGATCTGATATCGAATGTTGTCTTTGTGTTACCAGCGTAGGAGACGCCGTTCTAGCCTTTTTATTTGACATGTTTTTAGCTTGATTTCCTCCTTGCTAGCTAATATCACCAGCAGTTTTTGTGAACTCCTATTTTGGTAAACAGTCTAAGTCAAGTGCGCTAAACAAAGGTTTCCCTTAGTGGCGCCAAACGGCACACATTTTTATGGGTTCGGATTTAGGAGACCGGCAATGAATCATATACACACACACACACACACACACACACACACACACACACACACACACACACACACACACACACACACACACACACACACACACACACACACAAATGCAGGCATACAAACATAAGCACACAGACCCATTCAGGTCACTTAATCTAATAGGGCTTCTTAATGAGTACTTCCTAACAGCTAAGTTATTCCTGCTGTGTTGTTAGTACTTAAGCCAAGAGGCAGGAAATTTCTAAGTATTTTCTTTGTGTGCAAAAACTTGTGTGCTCATGTTGGTACATGTGCACGGAATTTTATTGACTTTTTCCAAAAACTGCATAATGTTTCCTTTTTTAAAACATAAGACATTAAAAGATACGACCTCGCTGAACACACAAGAGCTTGCAGTAATGTTTTTGAGACTGCTTGTCGGGCTCTCACCATGGCTTGAGTATGTTTTCCCACCACCTGCTCCTCATGTTATAGTAAAACAGAGAACCAGGATGTAGAAAGTAGCTGCTCATGCCAAATGTTAGATTATGCTCATATGTTTATGTTTTAGCGCATCGCTCTCTCTCTGCTTTCATACTTTTTCTTATCGTCTGCATTCTTTTTAGTTTTTTTTTTCTTCTTCATTTTCCTCTGTTTCTCTCCAGGTTTTCAGTGGTAAACGTCCAGATGGAGGAGACATACCCCAGCAGGGCCAACCGGCTTCCTCGTTTCGTAAGCTGTCTCCCACACCACCTCTGGGCCTCGGGGAGGGAGTCCTAGCCACGCAGTCCAGCGGTGGCGCTCTCCTCGACGGGCAGCAGCAGGGTCTGACCTGCCTCATCCCAGAGAAGGACTTGACGCTGTTTGAGAAGCTGGGGGATGGCTCGTTTGGCGTTGTGAAGAGGGGAGAGTGGTTGACACCTGCAGGGAAGGTGGTGAGGAGGCATATTGTTCTAACATTTATCCACAATTTAAAATAAATAAATAAATAAAACAAAAATGTTGAAATATGGAATAACTGGAGTGTGCTCACACAGTTGTTTTGCATGAAACATGTAGCTTGTTTGTATCTTGTGCAGGTAAAGATAAAAACGGATGCGTCAATGCATGTTTTTTTTTTTTTTTTGTTGTGTTGTTTTTTTAAATGGGATTTTTATCAGAATGTTTTAGACACACAAGCAGAATCTGATATTTGAACTCGCGTCATCGTTTTTTATTTTTTAGCTGAACGTGGCCGTGAAGTGTCTGAAGACAGATGTGCTCAGCCAACCCGATGCTCTGGAGGATTTCATCTGCGAGGTCAACGCCATGCACTCGCTGGACCATCAAAACCTGATCCGCCTCTACGGTGTGGTGCTCACACACCCAATGAAGATGGTAGTGGACACACAGAAATGCACACGCACAGGGAGAACTATACAGACGGATGAATGCGAGTGCACATAACCGTTTACAGTAGCTGCTTTAACTCGGGGCTGATATTTTCTGTGTAAACTTGCCACATATGCAAATGTGAAAGGACAAAAGAAGCTTTGAGTTTGTCCGTTCTTTTCACCATCCTCTGTCTCTTTTTTTTTTTCACCTGTAGGTGACGGAACTGGCACCTCTCGGTTCTCTGCTGGAGCGTTTGCGCTGCGTTCGTCCTCAAGGCCCAGTGTTGATCCACACTCTGTGTCAGTATGCTGTGCAGGTGGCTTGTGGAATGGCTTATCTGGAGCAGAGGAGGTTCATCCACAGGGACCTGGCAGCGAGGTAGGGTGCAGAGCTTTGGTAGAGGCAACAAAATGTAAAAAAACAATTGAAAAAATACATTGCTCATATTCAGGAATAACTTTTCTGCTATGGTGAATTATTTATATTGCCTCTTCTATTCCTCCACCCAGAAATTTACAGGCCATTAACAGGAGACTTGGCCCATAAGCACAATGAGTCATTGGCTGGCTGGAAGCACTGGGTGGTCCAAGTTCTTGTTCTTGCCCGAATTAGACACTTTCACTTAAGTGCTGACACTATGTAGAGGTCTGGGGAAAAACCTTAATGGCCGGTACAAATGAGTCACTTTACCAGTTAAAGCTGTAATAAAAGGGTAATGACTACACACAGCTGATGCGTTAAGGTTTTTCTGAGCTCTCTGGGCGCGCACTGTATCCTGTACGATCGAAGCTTTCCGAAATAAAGATATGCTGACTTTCTAACACACCAAAAAGTTAATAACACATAAATCTCTTTATCTGCTATGGCACATTATATAAGCTGCTTCAGCTTGTCCACTAGACCTAATCAGGGGCTTGCCATATCTGCTGTCACTAATGCCTTGCTGTTTCTCTTCCTGCCTCTGGCTTTCATGTATGCACATGGAAGCACAGGAAGGTCCCTGAAAAGACCCAGACTACTAGAAATAACAGTTCTCTTTACACAATAGTGGATCTACCTAAAATATTCATTTACCGGTACTTGTAGATGATTTTAATCTTTTTAGTCATGCTCAGTTTCAATAGATGCTACATCTGCGGTCTTATGCTTTGCCTATCAGTAAAATGCACGTGGACCAAGTCTCCAAGCTAGTGTTTTCTAGATTGAAGGTTCATTTAAAAATTTCCAGCTACCATCACCGCCCTGTCTGCAGAAACATCCTGCTGGCCTCGGCTCACAGAGTGAAGATTGGTGACTTTGGCCTGATGAGGGCGCTGCCTAACAACCACGAGCACTATGTCATGCAGGAGCATCGCAAGGTCCCCTTTGCATGGTGGGTGGACTAACACAGTAGCTACAGCTGTCTTTTGATGTATAGCTGAACTCATTTCATTGTTGCTTTGTTGTTAAAACTATCAGCCAAGGAAGAATTTAGAAATCAGGGTTTTTTTTTTGTTTTTTTTAAATAAGAAGAAACACAAATCCTTCTCTATCAGAGCAGTAAAACAGTCCATTTAATGTCCTGCTCCACACTTCTGCTCAGACTGTGCACAGCTGGTTTATAGACTGTAGTGTATTGTTTTTCATGTTACAGGTGTGCCCCAGAGAGTTTAAAGACCAGAACCTTCTCCCATGCAACTGACACTTGGATGTTTGGAGTCACCCTCTGGGAGATGTTCACACATGGTCAGGAGCCTTGGCTGGGTCTTAATGGTAGTCAGGTAAACGCATAAAAAGGATCAACAAAAAAAGCATTTGAAATTCTGAAGCCAAAATACATACATTTGCACATATATACAGTGATGTATATACTGTAGCTGTACTCTTTTGTCTTTAGATTCTCCATAAGATTGATAAAGAGGGCGAGCGCCTCCCTAAGCCAGAGGACTGTCCACAAGATATCTATAACGTCGTGCTGCAGTGCTGGGCTCAGAAACCTGATGACAGACCAACTTTTGTAGCTCTACGCGAGTTCCTGCTCGAGGTAGCGTTAGAAGTCATTTTGAGTCATTGCTCAAGGATTTAAACATGCATGTTTACTACATTCATTTTACTTTTGTTCTGTCGTTGCGCTGTTATTATATAAATTCACCTTTAGCTCCACCTAGTGGTGTTTCTTTTTTAAAGCAAAAAGTGGACAGGCTGCTTGTAATATCGATTATATTTTTTCTGTCTTTGTCTCTTTTTTCAGTCTATGCCTACAGACATGTGTGCTCTCCAGGACTTTGATGAGCCTGACAAACTTCAGATCCAGGTCGATGACATTATCACCATCATAGAGGGGAGGTGGGTGATAAAAGGTCTTGAAATAATAATTAAACCAACATATCAGGGGTGATTCTAGGTTCAGACTTTTAGGGGGGGGTCTCAGCTCGCAATTATGATGCAATGCTTTGTAGTTAATAATAATGGAATATGCTGTTTGCAAATTTAATAAACCCTTTTCACATTTTCAAACCTCAGTTCAGTTGGATAAACATTACCTTGAAAAAACAACCTAATTAGTTGGATGACCTATTGTAACGTGAAACAATTAATTCAGAGATTTCAATCTGATCCACCCGTTTTAGTGCAGACCCTTTAGTCATCAAACCCAACGCAAAGGCTCCGTCGGTAAAGAACCATTTGTGGCAAAGCAGAAAGGATGAAAAACATGTGAAAAACTGTTTCAGTCATCAAGCACTTGTTCAGTACAGACACTGGAAAATCACGCTGCCACTCCATACACCTGTAAACAAAGCAAACTTCTAATAGCTGCTTTATATGAAGGTTTCTGAATTCATATAAAGCCTCCCTTCATTAGGCAGACTCAGCACACAGCATCATGTACACCAATTACACATCATTTCAGATTTCTACATGAAAAACTACTTGTTGAAAAATAAGGTTTGCTATTCCAGGTAACATCATTATCTACTCCCTCTTTTCTTGCTGTTCTTCTACAGTCTCTCTCTCTCTCTCAACCAGAAAGTAGAAAATGACAAAAATATAATCTTATAATAATTATTATAAGAGGAGGTGGGGGACCCACAGACAACAACATGACAACACACTGCTTAGTTATGTGAACTCATCATTAATGAATGTGGGTAAAAGAGAAGTTACAGCGTTATCATTTTTGTTGAATTTGACTACATGTCCACTCGTACCCGTTTCTTTTTGCTCCCTATCTCAGTTCTTGTGCTGTCACCTAAAAGTTAAATGTTACAGTGACTAAAAGACAAACTGATCTTCATGATCCATAAAAGTTTATAGCAATATTCAAACTGAATACAGGCCGCTGCTGGACATAGACAGGTACCATCCTTTTGACTTGCTGTCTCCTGGATCCCACGCTGTACTTTAAACAAACACTGAAACCCAATTCGACCAGAATAGAAATGGAAATATTTGACAAACTAAAAAGATAAAGTACAGCAGCTCCTTGGCTGGCAACTCGCGACATACCAGCAGACTAGTGGATCAGACGGTTAAAATTAGCTAATAATCTCTAGTCATTTAAGCAACATTGTCTAACACTGGAGATAAAACCCGTTTTTATTCTGTCCTGTACTGTTTTAACTGGACAAGTTAGGAAAATATAACATTTGACGATAATTCCAGAAAATATTAGTAAAATATGCTATTAGTAGTACTATTAATATTTTTAGGGGTGCGCTGAATAAATTTAGGTGTGATTGAGCACCCTCAAAATGGGTCTCAAGTGCCTATGCAAAATACCAACCCCACTACTGATAAATATTGTCTTGAATGCAAACACAGTGCAGAGGAGTGTGCAAGCCTGCACTTCAGAGTCCTCCTACAGTCCAAAGACATGTTTGTTTATCAGCAAGTCTACATTGCTCGCGGGTATGAATGTGAGCGTGAATGCACTTGTCTCTGTATGTCAAGGTTTTTACCCCATCTGCTACTCAGTGTCAGCTGGTACCAGCTGCAACCCCCACATTCACCTCCAACAGATGGGCTCGTAGCTAATGGAAGGATGGCGTGGGCTGGAAAAAAATCCTTGACTCTCAAAGTCAAAAAGTGGCTGTCTTCTTTCATACCCAATATAATTATCTGCCCTAATATGTTTCAGGGCAGAGAATTATTGGTGGCGAGGTCAAAATAAGCGCACGCTTAAGGTCGGGCAGTTCCCCAGGAATGTGGTGACTTCTGTAGCAGGGTTGTCTGCACACGACATCAGCCGTCCACTCAAGAACAGCTTCATCCACACGGGACATGGAGACACCAACCCCCATTGCTGCTGGGGCTTCCCTGACAGGATCGATGAGTAAGGAACAGCTTGTGTTTATTCACTTTTGAAGCTTTGATTATTTCTTGGATGTGAAATGGCATTTACATCATGCATCTAGAGATGTTTTAAATGGTCTTTCTGTTGAGTTGTAGTGCTAGTAAGCGCTCGCCAATAGATGGCAGTAGTGGGCTTGTTTTGCAACATGATTGCACAGCAACTGCTGTAGGTTAGTTATATGCAGTCCACTAAAGTCTCCTGCATTAAAATGTCTCATTCTTGCCGACAGTTTGTACCTCGGGAATCCCATGGATCCTCCTGACGTTCTGGGCTTGGACCTCAGTGCTGCACGGCCCACACAGCTAGCAGGACGAGCTAAAAGTGAGTGAAAGAGCTCTTTATAGAAATGTATAGCTGTGTAATGTATAACTGTTACCGAAAAGTTTGCCTCAATACCTCTGCAATTCAGTGACAGAGTGAGCAGATGATCATATTGCTCTTTTTTAAAGAGTGCTTCTTTCTTCTTCTTATTTCCATCATGCATTGCTGGTTGAAATGTAAAAATTTGCTTCTGCTGTGCAAAAAGACATGGAAGAGCTCGTTTTCCTTTTATCCTAGCAAAGCTTTCAGATGTAATGGCGCTTGCTGTTTTTATTCCTATCTTAATATCTTTTACTGCTGTCATTTCTTCCCCTCTTTGTTTCTCCTTTGCGCTGGTGGCATCTGTTATTAATTTTCCCCAGAGGAGCCTCCTCCCCGCCCTCCTCAACCAGCAGTGTTAATCAAGAGTAAGTCTGGTTTCTCTCAGCAGCTCTTCACCCATTGCTCCTGCCCTCTTTGTTCCCTCCTAGCTCCACTCCTCAAAGGTACATCTCAGTTTTTCATCTTTTCCTTGCCTGTCTTTGCAGTGGACCCCCCCCCCCCCCCCCCCCAAA
>VURO01024258.1:0-15840 GCA_015108175.1 Pelvicachromis taeniatus | reverse complement strand
ACACACACACACACACACACACACACACACACACACACACACACACACACACACACACACACACACACACACACACACAAGCACTCAATCTTCATGACCGTTATGATATCAGTTTGCCTTCCTCACTCCCCACAGTGGTTGTGTTAGACTGTCATAAACACAGTTTAATATTTATGCAGTGGCACACACACTGACACTGTGGTCTTTGTTACATTAAAGGAAAAGTTGTTGGAAGTGTGTACAGAGGCTTTATTTGTACTAGTCTTATGAAACTGCAGCCAGCGGCTGGTTTACAGTCAGCAGTAATGTGGAAACAGAAATCATCATTTTGTTCCTGCTTTGGCATCAATCATCCAAAGCATAGACGGGCGATTCATTTTCACTGCCACAATTAGGGCCTGATTGTAACATCTTCTCTTACCGGTAGTGGTTTATAAAGAGATTAAATTAATATTGAGCAGAATGAGTTCACCTCCGCAACAGTGCCGGTTTCTCACGAGGCCTCGTGAGCCGATCTTAAGGCTGCCAATCTGAGCCTCAGCACCTCCAAGGCTGACTAATCATTATCTTTAATCACAGATCCATTATGAGACCCTAAAGGGAGAGACTTATGAAAGCCTCAAATCTCTTAGACATCAAACAAGACTTGTCTTTAGCATCTTTGCAGTATTTACGACTTTATTTAGATTCATTTTATTATTCATTTGTGATCTTTTTGAGGGCTGTTTTGAGTCTGTTCGTGTTTTTCTTGAGTGTGCTTGCGATTGATTTTCAGTTACTTCCTGTTAGTTTTGGTTCTCTGACTGTTCTGAGTGTGTTTGTGGTCGTTTGACTAACATACACTTTCAACAGAGTCCAGGGTCGGTGGGACCCTTAAGTCCTTAAGCCGTTAGTCCTGTGTTTAGGTTGTTTTATGCTGTCGCTTCTCTGTGACTCACCTGTAAGTCAGGCTTGCTGAGTTTTCCTCCAGTCATTATGCTGAGCTGCATTCTGGCTATAGCTTCATACTTTGTCTGAGAGAATTAGCAATCTTATCCAGCTCTAGGACATAAGGTATGTCCTAAAATGTCAAACTACTGCTGATGGAAGCTCATGTTATTTTCTTAGCTGTCAGGCAGACAAAGGTCCACTCATAGTGGATTCCTTCAAATTCTGTAATTAAAATGAATCCTCAACAAAATAATTTTGGTAGTTCTGAAAATCACTGAACAGGTTTAAATCGTTTTACCATTCCTGCTTTTCTGGTTTAGTCGGTATGTTTGCTGTGAGCATCAAATTGATGCTGGCTTATGATTTTTTCCCCACCGACTACTTGTCATTAGCCTGGGAACCGGTCTCCTCTGTCAGACAATTTCACTTCTTAATTTCAGCTGGCATCTACATCTCACCCGCAGGCAAGACATGATGAAATGGGATGCTTATCAGAGGAACACATTGCACAACTGGACTCCAGACATCCCAAGTCTGCAATCTCCATTCTCGCTGATTTGAGCTGGAACTGGTTACCTTTCCAACCCGTAAGGACAAAATATTAACTTTTTTCAGCATTTTCCTATATTAAGGGTACATCTTGCCTGAAGCACTTCTGACCAGGCACTTATTCAGATTGTACCATCAGAATGTCAATCACGCCAAACTACTGTGGAGCCCAGAGCAAACTGAAAAGCTCGTAGACTGCAAAGTAGTTCTTGCTACTGCACAGACACTCTCTGGGCCGTCTCCACTCCTGGGTAAAACTCTTCCTAATGTGCACTGAGCACCTTACGCAATAGTGTTCCATTGGCAGTTGCCGTCTCTTCATTCTCATTATCACTGGGGAAAAAAATAAATAATACACAAACTCCTTCAGCAGCTCAATGTCATGGCTCCTGAAAGCCCCTAACATAACAAGAAGCAGGATCTGAACCTCGTCCACAAATTCTTGTTAGTTTTAACCTAAATGGACCAAAAGTTGAGCTGAATTCAGTTAAAAGTCAGTTTAAACAGTCCTTGTAAGTTCTCCTTTCTGAAAGCTGACACACACCTTCTAGTTTTTGCCTGAACTGCAAAAATCACAGTAAATAAAGCTGTCAGAAGAGATGTCACATTGTCCTGGAGTACCAAGACATTCCTGCTTCCCGCTGTGACACCACCATCATCTGCCAGCAGAAAACATGCTGTTCTTGAACGGAAAGGAGGCAGTAGGTCCTCCATATACTGTATAATACCCACATACTGTCCTCTTCAACAAATGATTGTCCTTAGTCTGTTGTGGACTTCATGTCAGGAGTACTGCAACTTTTTTTGATGGCGGCTTTCTTGAGTGGTAAAGAGTAAACAGAGGTGATAGAAGATATTTGAACTACTTGAACTGCTTAATGGTCAGACTCTTAGACTTGCCTGCACTGTCTACAGCATTCATCAAAGACACGTACAGGAGAGTTCTGTTGCACCTTTCAAAAGACCCACATTGGGTTAACCATCAAAATTAGCAGAGCTTGAAAAAAAGCAAGCGACTGGACTTCTTTGAGTTTGTGAAGATGTTTCGGCTCTCACCCAAGAGGATTCTTGCCTTGCTCCATCAATTGGGGTCACCTGAGGCAAGGTGTGAGTGGGGTTTAAGCATCTAGGAAGGGATCTCAAGACCGCATTGTAGGTGGCTGATAGCTGGTGTCGTATGCCACCACTCTATATATGGCAGTAGAGATGCGGTCAAATATTTTGACTGTGATTGCTTCAGTCACCACCTTGGCCTTAAAGGTAAAGGTGACCGTCTAGAAAGATGTGCATCATCTCTGACTGAATAATTAATCTGAGCGTCCAAAGACAACAGGTCGAGCATTGGCATTGCTTTCAGTACTCAGAGTGCTTTATGTTCTGGAGCAGGGGTGTCAACCTCCAGGCCTCGACGGCCAGTGTCCTGCAGGTTTTAGTCTGAGGAAACACTGGTTAAAGTGTCTGTGTATTTATTGATTTCTTCAGAGTAATTGGGTATTTTATGTATATTATGGTTTTATATTAAGACAAATATTTTATATTTTTTATTAAGGTTTGTATTTTGTGTTTTCGTATTGTTTCTTAACTATGCACATCAAGTCTGTCAGTAATGATTGAATTGAATTGAATTTATTAATGTAATACATACATTCTTCATGACACAAAATGAGGCTTTTCTATCGGGAAATAAACCCCATGAAAAAGAATAAAGCTAATAAAACATCTAGCCTCACTGCTGTGGCCTGTTTCTCCTCTGCCATCTGTCCATTTGTTTCTGTCTTGAACAGATGAGTGCAGAACAAAGCAGAGCAGCCAGACCCGGGCTGACCTGGGCCTACTTTCTGATGTACAAGCATTAAGATACTCAAAGTTCCTCTAGAGGTATCAGATCAGACAAAGCAGTTTTTAGCTCTCACATCAGCAAAAGGAAGGCAATAGATTGGGAAGTTGTCTGCACTGGTCTGTGTGCCTGGTTGCCTGAACTTATCAGAGTTAGTGTGAATGTAAGCCGAATGTTGAATTTATTCAGCAAAGAAATGACTAAACTAATCACTGTTTATCATAGCAGCCTGAGGAATAGTATTTATACAACACATTTAACATTTTAGTTATAAAAACGTCTGCTGTTTGTTTGCACTGACTAAAATAAACTAAAGTAGCTAAAATAAGTATGCAAACCAGTGGTTTACATGATACTTGAGCAGAAAAATGAGCACTGGAGGGGAATTTCTTTAACAGTTTGACACTGTGTAATCTGTTTCTTTTAAAAAAAAAAAAAGTATTTTTTTTATTTATACAGCACCAAATCAAAACAACAGTTGCCTCAAGGTGCTTTATGTTCAAATATCTAAACAACTTTAAAACTACTAATACACTCTTCCTGTACGTGTCTGTAAAAATATTACTTTTACGTGTCCCCATCTACGGCACCCATTATTACTTGCTCTTGCACGTACTTCATCCTGCTGTGCTTATAGAGCATAGGCATCAGACATCAGAGAGGCTCTATTGACAGCATCATTCCAGTCATGATGTGAATGAGACGCCGGACCACATCTATTGTCAACCTGGAACTTTCATTTGTGTTGTAAGTATACATGATGCAGCATGTGAAAACTCGGCTTTAAAAATTTCCCCTTTTTATGTTTCCTAACGTTTTAAAACTCCTAAATTAACATGTAAAAAACGCCCCGATTTAATCTTAATTGATTCATAATTCTCTCCTCATTTTTAATTTAAATTGGAACTGTTGCAAATTTGTAGTGTAACAATGATGCCAATGGACACACATGTTCATGTTTAACATCTGTTAAAAATGCCTTTAAGTTTACAAGAAACTGCCCATAAATCAAAATCTATAAAGCCTTATCACCACGAGGTTGTTAAAGATAAAGGCAGAATTGCACTGTGCTTAGTCTTTAGAGTGGTTTTTATATTGGTTGCAACTACCAAACTTACTAAACAAGCCTGGACTTACTCATGCTGGTCTTACCTTGTAATTACAATGGACATGTGGTTATGCCTGTTTTCTAGCAACATGTGCTGTATTGCCTGCTGGTCAGCCTTTTTGGGTCTGCCCCTGCGACACGTGACAATAACAAAAGAAAAAGCTTTGTTATCGACGCTGTAATGGGAATAAGTACATCAGTAGAGCAGCACGGCCAGCAAACAAGTACACTGACTGTGAAGTGGACTAACATGATTACAAACCAAAAGAAGAAACTGTAGACAAGGAAACAAATAACTGTTTTTATTCAGCTGGTCTCTTCCCAGAAAGTGATTGAAGGAAACAGTATAAAGATCAACTCAGCATGGTGAAGACATTTTTTTCAAAAGAAATCAGTGACTCAATCAAGCCACTGCGTCTCTTCTCCTGAAAATGTCTGGGTAATTGTTGTCACCTGAAGCTGAAAGGCTGGCTAAATGGAGAAAGCTGATAACCACTATCATGACACCCACTCTCTCTAACTGGGTCTTTAGATTTTGTCGAGCTGGCTTACACCAACACAGTCTGTCTTCATATTACAAACCTCAGATAAATTGTTTAGGTGAAAGGACTGCTGAAACGACACCCAGTTATTTCTATTTAACCAGAGAAGTTGAATGAGCTTCATTCAGTTTTTAAAACTTCTTTAATCTTTTTAATATAGGATATTAAAAAAAATTAAATGGCCAGATGTTATTATCATATTTAAGGTGTGTTGACTGGTTCACAACAACAACTAATGTGCCCCGAAACATGTATTAAAGAATGCTGTAAACTTTTTGTCTATACAGGTGGACATCACTCGAGAACTCCTTCTTGAAGCCTTGGCGTGCTATTCTACTAGTTGGGATGACTTTAAATTCAAGTTCAATGGAAACGACTGAGCTTGTCTCCATTACAGGCTCAGATGAGCCTACGCTTGGACAAAGTGCTTATCACTTTTATCATTTTTATATTTAATATATAAAGATAGTTTATGGGGATAGGTTAATTGGCAACCCTTAATTGCCCATAGGTGTGAATGCGAGATTGACTGTGAGTGTGAATGGTTGTCTGTCTGTCTGTCTGTCTATCTGTGTTAGCCCTGACTGGCGACCTGTCCTGGGTGTACCCCGCCTCTCACCCCAAGACAGCTGGGATAGGCTCCAGCACCCCCCGCGACCCTGAAAAGGATAAGCGGATGCGAATGGATGGATGGATATATAAAGATGATTGAATAGTAAAACAGCCATTATGCACAAAATTACTTAACTAGTACGTGTTTAGTCATTACTTATGCTGTACTGAAAATGAATAATTCAATACTTATAATTACTTACAGTACAATTCCCTGTGAAATACCTGGAAGTCAGTCGCGCCCCAGAAAGTACTTACAGTGTAATTGTGTCATTTTTTCCTGCAACAACCTGATGTGTTACCTGCAAATTGAACATAATTACACGGTACTTGCACCTTATTTGCGGTCCACAAACTGAACATTTTCTGTTTGCATTTCATATTAAAGGCACTTCAGCTCTTGGCAATTCTGTGAAAAAGTTGCATGTTTTTACAGTTAAATGGATTTTGGCCAATTACATCAAGCAGTGGATAAAACATTATGCGCATTATAATCTCTCCCCCAATGTAAATTCAGAATTTACATGACTCCACCAACCCAGAATCATGTTATGTGTGTCTCTGATAGAAAGAACGTGAGAATAACCATTCAGCGGTGAAAAATGATTGAGACTTGTAGCGTCTGACTCTGACGGTCAGAGATGCAGAGATGAGGATGAGGCTGAGAGAAGGAGCCAGTTTGGTAAAATGAGTCTTAAATGCATTTTGTGCTCAGTTATAGATGACTAATGTATATAAACCTGCCACGTTGTATACCCTTCTAAAGTTGCCACAGCTCAACATGCATGTGTTGGTGCAAGCTATTTTGAGCTCCAGCATTTTATAGCAATACACCTCTGTTTAGGTCACAAAATAATCCCAAATAGCTGGAGCAAATTGCTGCGACAGGTTGTGGCATCCAATGGTGCCACATTGCTAAGTGTTATTGGACAAGCTTGTGCATGCCTACCGCAAAGGACTCTATGACCAGCTACTGACCTTAAAGGCTCACAAGGAGCAGCATCATTCAAGGTTGTTTGGAGGGCCTATGAGATTTTACTCATCCACTCTACATATGCTTTGTGAACTTGGACGAGCCCTGGGCTATGTTGTTGAAGATACTGCTGGACAATAGGACAGGTAACACTTGTCCTTGTATTAAATGCACAGAATTAATATTTGTGGCAGGAAGTTAAGAACTTTTTTGTCATCATATGGTACAAGCCAGATTGTCTATCCGTATCATGTCTGGCCTGTGAATCCCCCAATATCCTAAAGAAAGTGTTATTAGATGATGTGGGGCTAGTTTGCTTAACGTTCTGCTAAGTGGGCCTCATGAAGCTGGTAACAACCCAGTAGGTCAAGTCGACCTGCACTCTTCAGCATTGGCTCACATGCTCTGGCTCGCTGTGATGATCCTGATGTTGGTGTGTTATGAATATTCCAGTTAAATTCTTATCTGGCTAGGGAAATGCATTTTTTGTTCAATAATAACACAGCCTTAGCACTTTGATCACAATGAAACACAACAACCACAAACAAATTCCAATATCTGGCTGAAACCGGCTTCAGGCAGGATTTGTTTGGTTAAACTTATCATGCGCAATTTGGCGTTGGTTAAGTTGAACATAATTTCTTCTGAATATTGGAAAGTGTACAAAGTGAGGCAGATGGTGGTGGTTAAGAACATTGCTTTGTCAGATACTAAAAATCTAGTGTGCAATCTGCAGTAACAACAAATGAAAGCCCATGAACCAATTCACCAACTCCCTATCCAACCCAGTTAAACAAAGCAGAACTGATACAACGTGACTCGCTGTAAGGCCCATATCTGCACTTATGTGCCGTCGCTTTCCCGTCTTCATTCAACCTGCTCAAACAATCACACTCCGGGAAACTTTGACAGCGGTTTAGAGTATAGAAAAGACCTCAAGGACTGATATGGCAGCGTTACTTTTGTTTATGTACGGCACAGTTTATCAGAGTTTACATCACATTGTTGCATTGGTATTTCACTTTGGTTGCCTGCAGCGTACATACAGCCGGCTACAAATATTGAGTGGCTGCAGCATTGTCACTACTTTTAATTTGATATCGCTGCTTCACTTCTCTTGCGCGCACATAAACTACACAGGAAGGCATTCCAAGTCTCATTCTTTTCTGTATTTATGGCTTTTTATGTTGTTCATTTTCTATAACTACACCCGGGTGCTGTAAAACAAGCAGAGACTATGGATCAGTGTCGCAGGCAGACTTTTTCAGTCGTACGCACTAAAAGAGAAAACTCCATCCCAATGCTAAAATAACAACTAGATGTCATTGTGGGGAATGAATTACTGTTTGAATTCACTGTGTCTGAATGGCTGGGTCAAGCATGTACACACGTGTAAGCTTACTGATAGTATTACCTGCTGTGTGACCAGCGTGCTCCTTTGCCCATGGGGCTCTAGTATCGATAAATTTCATCTTTGCAAAAACAAAATTGAAATCCTCTTTCTCTTCCTCTACATGTGCCTCTCTCTCTCAGTGCCCCATTAGTGCTGTGAACAGCTGCCAGGGACGCCCAGGGCTGTTGGGTAAAACAGTGAGCAGTGCTGACAGGAGATAGTGAGGAGAGGGCAAGAAAAAAAAATGTACTAGAGTGATGAGAGCATAGAGGAGAGAGAAAATCAGGATGGAATCCTTTGCTTGCAATGAGGACATTGGTGGAGAAACACATCAGGACCTACAGACAGTACAGTATGTACTGAATCTATAGGTAGAGATAGGAAGTTGGAGTTCTTTGGGAAATGTTGGTCTGAATGTACTTTCTCTGCAACTTTTTCACCTTAGACCTCTTTACTTTTTCTCCTTTCTTATATCTTACACAACTGTTTTTGGCATCTTTGAATTTATATTGCGAATCAGATCAGAGAATTTTGTCAGTGTGTGTTTGGCTTTTCCTTTATCCTCTGATGCTTCTTTATCCATTTTTGCTCACTCCCCTCTGAAACGCTATTTGTGCTTTCGTCTAAAAAGCAGTTTTGTTTCTGACATCTTTCCCCTTCACATCATCATAACTACTAAAAAATAAAGGAACAATTTTTTCCTAAAATATAATGCAGCAGGTGTGTGGTGTGGGCAACTCAAAGCACTCAAAAATATTAAATGACTCAAAACATTAACCTTACTGTAACCTTGAGTGTTACAGTAGCTGTGCAGAGATACTCCAGAGTCTCAAGTAACTTAGTATCAGGCTGAGAATCACAGTTTTACTAAATTTTCTTTTTAAGTTTTAAAAACAAAGCCGTCATCTATGACCAGCGGCATTTAAGCTGGATGCAGCGACCACCGAAGTGGGATTATTACACTGAACTGGAACTGTCGGCTAGCCAACCTGCTAACTGTGATTTTCTGGTCTTTTACGTCCTCTCGAGGAGAGTCGGGCGGAGAGACGTTTCGGGGAGCACCACTCGTGCACTGGGCTGCTACAGAGAAGGAGACACTCGGGAGCAAAGGAGGAGCACAATTGGGAACTGCATTATTTGCGAACTGTTGGAATACGTTTTGGAGCACTGTCTTTTTGCCTCAGTCTAAAAACTGTGCCTGGGTCCTCTTTCCCTCTCACTTCCGTGACAATTCCGAGAAGGGAATAAGAGCCGGTCTCTTTTAAAGACTGGATAATTTTTTGAATAAACGCCCGGGCTACAATTGGAAGATATACGGTATCAAGAAATACCCTTTTGGTTTATTGACCGCTCTTAGTACTAAGTAAGGCAACATATTTATAGCATTTGGCACCAATATGTATTTTAAATGATGTCTTTAATACAAACAAGACAGAAAACATTGATCTAAAATATGAATCCACGGCAAGAAGTGCCACCAAGATGGATATGTTTGGTCTCTAAACAGCAAAGTGTTGAATGAGTTGATAGGTCTTCAAGGTCAGAAAATTTGTCAATTTTCAAAATTTGTCAATTTTCGGCATTAAACCGAAAATTGACAAATTTTGACAAAATGCCTTATAGCTTAGAAACGGATTCCTACAAGTGTGGTGTGTATTGTCAACATAAAGGAATCATCTCACATTTGACTTTGTCCCTTTGAAGCCATTCATTGGAAAATCTCATTAACCACTTGAATTTTTAAATCTTCAAAATTTTTAAGATTTTGGTCACATCTGAAAGACGCTTCTGTTCCCTCTGACAGTCAGCAAGTCAACTTTACAATTTACAAACTTCTTCAGAACTTCCTTGTTTCAGGTAAAACGTGATAACTGCAATGACACATGTTAAATGTTTCTCCAATAGTCAGATGACGGCTGCAGCTGCACAATGCTGTGCAGGCAGGCAGTTATCCTTTTACTCCTTTGGCATACAACTATAGGACGTTTAACATTCCTCCACTGCAATTTGTATTCAATACATGAAGACTCCTTTACGATTGGCTTTACTTCTTCATGCAGGCAGACTTCGTTGTCAATCATTATTATTATTATGTTTTAACTTAACGTAACTAGTGAGCCACGGCCCTGTTGCAAAATATGCCAAGCAATAAAGCCATAAAGCTTCACACAGCTCCTTGTGCCATCACATATCTCTCCTGCTCACAGCATGCTGCCATTCTCATTATTGCAAAACATAATTAAACAGCCTCATGCTTTCTTCACCAGCAGATTGCTTATAATGGATTTATGTTTCTGTGTTAGATCTATACCATTTGCATGTCCTAACCACAAATTCCTTTGAAACCCTATATCACCATCGACAATCCCACACAGGTTTAAATACTGGCAACGGCATCAGCCAATTACGTAGGCTCTACATAAATTCATGACAACTATAAATCAAGCTGAAGTTTGTTCTACATTTGAAAAACTCTGGTGTTAGAGCGAGAGCACAACTGGTTACATCAGAAATGCCTCACCAATGTTTCAACACAGATAAAATCATAATCGGTCACAGTGTGCCTGCCTTATAAACACTTAACACAAGATTCATATACCTCTAGTCACTACCTAGTGATAGCAGGTGTCTTGTCTCTGCTGCTGCTTCAGCTAATGTTTCTATCTTGCCACCATTTTTCTTTTAAAGAGCCCTTTCTCTTTTGAAATCCAGTTTTGTTAATACGCCATCACCTCATTTTGTGTGAGCACATTAGTATCATCATTAACACTCATATAAAATTTGGAATGATTTCAAATGGTCACGGCTGCAGCGACAGTCGTGTGAGGTGGTGAGAGAAGGACCCAAGTGCAGGCACTGGCATTATAACACGTGAGCTTTACTCCAAAGAGAAGTGGAGATGGCAAGGACAGAATCTAAGAAGTAACTTGAACTGGGAAAGATAACAAAACAAACCTGAAACCGCACCATGCACAGGGGGCAACGCAGACAGACCAGCAACAAGCAGAAGAAAACACAGGGCTTAAATACACATTGGAGCGATCAGGGAACGGGAGACAGAGGGAAACACAGCTGGGAGAAATCAGAGCTGACGAGACAAGGGGAAGCAAAACCAGACACACAGCACACGGGACAGGAACTATCAAAGTAAAACAGGAAATACAACAGGCACGCACAGACACAAGCTTAACACTAAGATGTCAGACATGGAAACAGGGAGGGAACTCAGAGACACAGAACAGAGGGGGTCAAAATACAAAACAGAAACCAAACCCTAAGAAAAATAACTTCTTAACAAGAATCAGGGAGCAAAGGAGGAGCACAATTGTGAACTGCATTATTTGTGAACTGTTGGAATACGTTTTGGAGCACTGTAAGTAAAGTCTTTTCACCTCAGTCTAAAAACTGTGCCTGGGTCCTCTTTCCCTCTCACTTCCGCAACAATTCTGTCTGAGAAGGGAATAAGAGCCGGTCTACAACAACCGCCGGTCTCTTTTAAATGCCGGGATGGATAATTTTTTGAATAGACCCTGGGGATACTAATGGAAGATATACGGTAATATAATAATATAAATGTTAACTAAAAACAAAACAAAACTTACAAAACTACCCAGAATTCAGAAAAATGTGTAACAACTGAATGTTACTGTTAATACATCAACTTTCTTCTTAGAAGAAAGTTGGATGTGTACTTCTACATCTGCATGTTGTCTACATACAGTTCACTACGTACACCTGCAGTTGAGAGTAGATTAATGGGGGCAGCTGTGAACTAATGGGGCTCGGTAGTATCATGCTTCCAGGTCTTAAGGGAATACCTCTCATCTCCTCCCCTCCCCTCTCTCTTCTTTCTGCAGTCCCAGTTAATCTAGTTTTTACTACCTAATCTCATTTTTACCTATTTTTATTCGTGTAGTAAAGGGCCTGATATCAATGATCCACCTTCAGTCTCAGTTGCAACATGCACTGCTACAGCCTAATGTTCAATTGATGCTGAGATCTTTCAAACGCCCTCGTCAATAAAGTCTTGTATCCCATGACTTACATAAAAAAGATGAGATTAAGGCGAACATACCTGACTGAGCTAGCTTTGCAGCACAAGCTCAAAAGGACTTAAGTGCTTGACTTGTTCATTAATAAGGACTTAGAAAATCTACAGATTAATCAGGTCACTCTGCAAACCTTCTAAGAGGAACGACTGTTAGCACAGACTGAATGGGTCTTGTTGTCTTTCACTCCCATGAGTGAGTCATGTGATTAGTGGAATTAGTGGGCTTTGAAACAAGCCCTATATATCTACATTGTTGACATTTAAGGCGTGCCTGCTTGCAAGTAACATACGTTTTAATCTAAAGTAAAGACAACACATTTGTTAAAGTTGCCTTTCAGTATTTTTCAGGTTGATACAAAGTCAGACAGCTGTGAGCACGAGAACGAGACAAGTCTGGGATACTATCAGTCACTGTAGATTAGGCGCAAACATTAGCGACTATAATCTCCAACATTTTGTTATTACTCAATTTGTGTTAAAGGGGTTTTTAGACAATTCAGAAATTACAGTAGTAAACATAGCTAACTACACACAAAGTACTAAAAAAATCACAGACACTAGGCTGTCGAGTTACCCGCTGGCCCCACAGAACCTGACATGTTGGCCATCAATGTCTTGTTATTGATTTTTTTACACTCAACATGAAAGCCCTTAGGAATGACCCCTGGAGGTCCAAGAATAAGGGGGAGGAGCTCGTTAAACATGATATGAGGCATGAAGTACAATATTTTGCATCCAAAAGGGGTGTCACACTTAAAAGTAGCAACTTCGGCTACGAACTGAAAGTATTTACTGAGGTCGTTAAGCAATAAAATCATTTATCACACACAATCATCACACTGTCAGGACAGCTTGGAGTTCAAGCAAAACTACTTTTTAAAACTCCCTGAGAACTATTCAACGGTTCCCTTCAAACAGCTCACCTCATCGTGCCTTTTTCTTTTTTTATTTCACTTTTTTTATTTTTGTCTTTCCATCCACTGTTAGTTTTTGGTTTAGTACTAGTTAACTATTATAACCTTGATTTGACTAACTGATGAATATATCTTGACCATTCTTTGCTAATGGACTTGATTGCACATGTGACCATAAAAGTTTGCTAAAGTAAAGCTCACACTCAAAATGTTGTTGGGCTTTTGGTTACCTGTTTATAGGATGGGTGAATGTTATCTCTATAACACATTTCAAGATAAACATCACTTGATTTACAACAAAATACCCAACAGCTGAACATGTACTGTAGTAAACGTTACCTCACCGCTGATGTACGACTGTTTAATAATACCATTAATGCCTATTTAATGTGTAATCACAAATCTAACTTTTCCGCCTTTGAATGTTAACCTTTTTTTCTCATATCACTTCAGAAGGAAATGTCATTTTTCCACTAGCTGCATTTCAAACAAGAAAGAAATAGAAATAAAAAAAATCAACTAATGAGCATGACTGAAATTTTTGTCTGTCAGTTTTTTCTTCCTTCTCGTTGGCCTTTTGCGTCTTGCCAACATAAAAGACTTCCATTTCACCCACGAAAGATCAGCAATTTGAAAGAGATAGCGTGCTTTTCATTTACATAGTTCAACAGTGAGTGCAGGCAGCTCACCTTTCCCTTCAAAGGGGAAGGAGAGGGGTCAAAGCACACAGTGACCTTTGACAAAAATCTGAACAGTTATGAGTTCACACATAAGTCAGAGAAAGGACTCTCTAACGGCTGCTTCTGTCCTCAGTACAGGTGTCAGGGACAATTTGATAATACTACAGGGCCCATGCCAGATCGCTCTTGAGCTGCTACCTTTGGCGTCTTAAGCACACACACAAAACTGTGTCATGGTGCATAATTAATAATATTAGGCAGGAAAGATTCTATATAGGCAGCAGTAGCACTGCCTTATGTGCAATGCATGCATGTATATGCATGTGTGTGACTGTGTGAAGATCTGTGGAAGAGATTATAAATGGCTATCCGTGCTGCAGCACTAAAGTGAATCTCTAAATGAGGTATCTTCTGCTGCAGCACATTTGTCCTTGCTGTGACAGAGGGTCTAAAGATGCTGGCTTTACACCCAGAGCATATGGTCCGTGTGGGGAAAAGCAGACAATAGAAAGAAAATGAGAGAATGCAAATGAATCCAGTTTTCTAGGGTTGTGCAAATCTGGATTTGTTCTTTTTTTATGCCTTAATTTAAGTTAAGCTCACTGTTTCCTTATGAAAATGTGTTGGGAGTGTTGGACCTTTTGACCACTCTGTTTTATCTATTTTGACCTCCCTCTCAATAACCATCACAGTACCTGGCATTAATGTGCTACACCTCCCTCTATTGATGGGAGACATCTCTGTGCAGTTAGCCTATAGCTGGTTATTGGATATTCTTACCACAAGACAAACAGACATGCTAGCAGATTTCACTGCTTGGGAATATGTGAATTATGCAAGTTTTCATGCAGGTACAAATGAAATATGGACTAGAGCTGACAGGAATGCCTTCTGGGTGAGGTGTTCTGGGCATATCCCACTGGGGAGAGACCCTGGGGGCAGACCCAGGACAAGTTGGAGAGACTGTCTCTTGGCTGGCCTGGGAATGCCTTGGTGTTCCCCTGGATAAGCTAGAGGAGGAGGCTGGGGAGAGGGGATCTGGGCTTCTGTGCTTAGGCTGCTGCACACACAACCTGGCCCTGAATAAGCAGAAGAAAACTAATGGATGGGTAAATTTTTATATTTAAAAATTTGTTTTTGACTATCAACGCTAAGAACTTTAATAATAAGTGATAGTATACAGAGTGGCATATTTTAACTGGGAGAAATATCTTCTATTCTACAAATAACTTTTGATGAGAATATATAAGGCACATTCCCTTGTAGGACTATTTGCTTTTGTGCTGTAAACAGGAAGTGCAGCAATAAAAATGATACACTGACTGGAGCAAAACAGCTTTTGTAAAAAAAAAAAAAAAAAATTCCTCTAGAAAATGTGTATTTTCAACAATAACTCTGAATCCCTGAGTAAAGAAAGGGTTTCGCTGCGACTCACTGGGATTGTATGGATAATTCTAAATCATGTTTAGTACTCACTTCTTCTCACAATATATACAAGTGCTGTTTGTTAACAGAAAGAAGAAGAACTCACTGGTACCTGGAGCCCATGTTTTTAACCCATGGTTCAATAGTTGATGCATAATTCAATACAATCAAATCTCATGACAAGGAATTCAAGTACTGATCACTTTGTGACCCCTATCATGTTGGAGCATAACTGAGCCCCTGCCTCCATTTAGTGTGCTGACTGCGATCTCTATTATGGATCATGTTCAGACACTGAGCAAGCATAACTTTGTCTAGTTTGAGTGCATCCTTATTCAGTCTTGTCTCAAGAGTCAATCTTGGGGACCTAAGATCACGTTGGACAAAAGTATCAACCGCGATGTGCTTAACAATGCAGATTTGAGTCCGACAAATTATATTATATGGACAATTTCATATCAAATAGTTTTCCAAAAACAACGAAGCTGCCATGGAAGCAGTGAGTTTGCACTCGGGCTGGGTATCGTCACTGATTTCTAGAATTGATTAGATTCCGATTCGATTTGATTTGAATCAGGGAAATTTTGCCTCAGTGAGTCAGAAAATTATAATTTTGATCACTTATTAGTACATATCCATATTTTTATAGCTATAAAAAGAAAGCTGACACTTGTTATCAGAGGTGTGAGCATCGCAGCAGATGCCTTTGTGTCAAAGTAACTGAGGATAAAACACAGAAAAACGAGAGACAAAATCTGCAGCTTCAGAATCTGACACAAAAAAAGACGTAAACGGGCGTGTACACAGCGTACACGGTACACGGCGT
>VURO01024255.1:6205-22050 GCA_015108175.1 Pelvicachromis taeniatus | reverse complement strand
CAACACTGAAATTAGGGCTGGGACAACGCGTCGACGTAATCGATTACCCGTCGACGTAAAAAATTTGCATCGATGCATCGTCACTTTCAAAAAAACACATGGCGGCAGTGAGTAGCGGTAACATGTCGACTTAAACCACGCCCCCCAAACGTGCAGTTCTACAGTATGGGGATATTTTAACCGAAAAGGAAGTGATTCAGTCGTTTGCCGGCTTTGTAAGGTGGAAATGGCCGATCATAAAACGACCGTAAGTTTTCAACTTTTTTACTAACGCTGGTTTTTACCATTTAATTCATCCAGACACCCCCCACGTAGACATACACTCACTCATAGACAGAGACAGACACCCAACCTCCGTAAATGCAAAACTAATTTAAGCTGCTTAGCAGTAACATATGTCATTAGATTAATCGATGCATTGAAAAATTAATCACTAGATTCATCGATTCGGAAAATAATCGTTTTGCCCAGCCCTAATTGAAATGAACATTTTATTATTTTTATTCCTAAAAGTATTCTTGTGTATAAGAATGCTAACAAGCCTCTGACAAGCCAGACCTGCGTTTTTAGAGTAGAAGTATTTTTGAATGCTTTAAAAAAATGCAATGAATAGTTCATATTTATCAATTACCTGCATGCAAACTGAACTAAACAGGAAAAAAAAAAACCCTAAGTCCAATCAATGTCTTTGAAGCAGCACCACTCCTTGTAAGTCTTGGCTAGAACAACTGCTCTGTTTGATGAATCCATCAACTCTCTCCTGCTGTGAGAGAGCACAGAGGTAGGTGAAGGCTGACGTGTTGCCATGGCTGTTTCACGCTGCTTCCAATATTGTGTTCGATTTGTAGTTGATGACATCAACATCACCCTGATGCGTGAGCCCGAGGAACTCAGCAAAGACAAGAGTGTCTTCATGAACCAAGGAGAGTGGGAGTTACTTCATGTCCTATCCAAATATAAGAACTTCAGTGTGGACAAAGAAGAGTATTACGCTGAAATGAAATTCCATGTGAGTGTAAAGATTTACTAAGTTGTATACGGCATACAAAAACTCCTAACCAATGTAGTAGGTCAAGATAGAGAAACAGTGAAAAAATAGACTAAATCCCTTGTTTATTTTATTTTGCTTCTTTTATATGTTTATACAGTTAGCTCCATAAAAATTTCAGCTTCAGTTCAAGGGGCTTATCAGAAGGACTGAATTAACTTTTTAGGAAATGCAGACATTTTCATACAAAGTCCCTCATTGTTGGAAGTTCGAAAGTAACTGGACAGCTCTAATGTTAAAGAAAAGAATTTGTTAACGATTAAATTATTTGCACTCACTGACTGCCTGAAGTCCATGGCCATCATATAATGCTGTTTTTCCTCCAGCGACTGAGGACTGTTTCATTTTTCTGCTTTGAAAAACTCTTGAGGGGCTTTTGCAGGTTGTTTTGCATCACTGGCCATTTTGCTCTGTGAAACATTGTCTGGCTTGCAGCATTTGGTGGGAAGTCTAACCCTGTACACTTCAGAATTCATCCTGATACTTTTGTCAGCAGTTGAGTCGTCGCTCAACACCAGTGACCTGTCTCTATTGAAAGCCACATGTGATCATGCCATAACATCTCCTCCGCCATGTTTGACAGATGATGCGAGAGCTTCCTTTCTCTCTCCATACGTTTCTCTTCCCTCAGTCTGTTACGAGTTAATCCTGGTTTCATGTGTTGTTGTTTTTTTTTCTCAGAGCTGTACAGACTCTTTAACATGTTGCCTGCCAAAGTCTAATCTGGCCTTCTTGTTCTTGAGTGTAACAAGTGGTTTGCACGTCGCTGTAAACTCTGTATTTACGACGATTAAATCAACTCTTTTTTGGAGATTTTGATCGCGATACACATACCTTCTTGAGAGTGTTCTTGGCTTAGCAAGATGTTGTGAAGATGTTTTTCTTAACCATGGAAATAATTCTGTGATCATCTACTTTAGTTGTCCTTTGTGCTCTTTCAGATGTTTTGACGTTGATGAACTACCTAGTGCATCCATTCTTTTTACTGTCAAGGCTTTTGCTGATAGGTTTATTATCATTTTTCAAACAAATGATGGCCTTGTTTACTGGAACAGACATTTCTTGGACGTCTCTTGTACAGACACCAAATGCAAGTTCAATACTTGGAATTGACTTCACATCTTTCATTTGTCATGGAGAAAAAGGAGTCGGGCATCACCTCACCATGAAATGTTGTCAAGCCAATGTTTTTCTGGAACCTCTGAAAATAGGCGACTATGGATAAAAATTGGTGTATTTCCAAGACAACTAATGCAACACTTTTGCTAAACCTCTTCACTTTAATAAAATTTCCAGTATTTAATTTCAAATCCACTGCAGTGGTCTAGAGAAGTAAAATTTACAATTGCCCAAATACTTCCAAATAACTTTGCACCTGACTATATAATCGTCATGCTTTATGGGTCACTAGTTAATGTTCTTACTATGATTTATAGTGAAAGTGGAAGGGCCTTTTTTTGTTGTTGTTTTGCCTTGTGTGTATTTTTCCTGGATCATATCTTTTTGCCTGTTCTCAAAATTGCCCAGTTGATAAAACTGTTGATAAACTGCTTATACAAACAAGAAACAAGAAGCATGTTCCTATCTGTTCCCCAGATTCACGGTTTCTATGAACAGAAATGCTAAACATGTCCTGCCTCATTTGATAGCACACATTTTAACTTGACTCTAAACTAAATCTCCCAGGTGGTGATCCGACGGCGACCATTATTCTACACCGTCAACCTGCTGCTGCCCAGCATCTTCTTAATGGTGATGGACATTGTGGGTTTCTATCTGCCACCAGACAGTGGAGAGAGAGTTTCATTCAAGATCACTTTGCTGCTGGGCTACTCTGTCTTCCTCATCATTGTGTCTGACACTCTGCCTGCCACTGCCATTGGAACCCCGCTAATTGGTGACTAGAATCAATTACGCTCACCTGCAGTTTGTATTCAAATGAGCATTTCTGCGAGTACTATGAAGATATGAGTTTAAAATATTTTGCCTGAAGGCAGTCTTACTTTTCTTGAAATGTGTGGGTACACAAAACAGAGAAAAATATGTCAGCAGAGATCAACACCATCAACAGCTATTAGTTTATAGTAAAGCACGCAGTGACAGATGGGTGAGGGCAAAACATCACCTGAGGTGAAGACTATCCCGGGGTGCATTGGGAGTCAGGCAGGGCCACATCCTTCCACTATTCACCATACTGCCATTTACCATTTAAATACTACAATTTGTTTTATCTTACCTGTCCCACAGGTGTGTACTTTGTGGTTTGCATGGCCCTCCTAGTAATCAGCCTAACAGAAACTGTGCTGATTGTACGTCTGGTCCACAAACAAGACCTGCAGCCCCCTGTGCCCCAGTGGGTGAAGTATCTGGTGTTGGAAAGAGCTCCAGTCCTTTTCTGCATCCACAAAAAGCACCGGATATGTTCCAGACTTTCCTCTCAGTCCACTGACATGGAGAACTACAAGGAAAACAACTATGGGACAGGTAGGTACAGAATAAAAACAAGCAACGTGGCTAATATAATTCAGAATCGTACTTAAATAAGGCAGAAAATAATTTAAAAAATCTACAAATGCTTTTAATTTCTAGAACTGTAAATAATCCTGTAACTCCAATCAAACCCTACAGCCCCGTGCTCACTCCACCACACCTGCGAAATTGGCCGTAAGCTCAGTCAGCATGAGCGAGAAGGCGGGCTGCTTGGACTGCACCTGACTTCAACTAAGGACAACGTTCCACCTCTCATGGACAACATCCTGCAAGAGGTGACGACGATACGTCACTTCCTAGAGAAGAGGGACAAGTGCCGTGAAATTGCCAAGGAGTGGCTCCAGGTTGGCTATGTGCTTGACGTGTTGCTCTTTAGAGTCTACATAGTGGCCGTGGTGGCTTACAGCATCACCCTGGGCACACTGTGGTCTGTTTGGCAGGCCGCCTAAGTTATACCACTGTACTGCTGTGGGCACAAGGTTGAAAGCAGGAAATCAAGAATGCCAGAGTTAGTCGGTCTGTGCCACATGTAGCACATAGGATACATTAAGGCACTCACATTGCAACTGGATATGAAACAATAGAAATAGTTTCACACACACGAAAATGCAACTATTACCCATCATTATGAGGGATTACAAAGAATGAGAAGCAAGAACAGGAGAAGCATGAGATTGAGATTTACAAGACGAACATACATGAAAATACAGCATAAAATGTAGGTAAATATCGCAAAAAGCCTGGAGGAATATAACAAAACTGCTGTGACAAACCAGGAGATACACATTAAAAAAAAGTTACATTGGTTTAAGTGGTGACATTAAGGTTGTTATCGCAGATGTTGCAGTGTAAAATTTGAACCCGAGAAGTCTACAGGTGTTGGGTTAAGTGGTGAGTAGTAGGCTCTGGGAGCAGAAGGTATGTGTGAGATAAATAAAGTGCTTAACGTGCAAAGAAGAAAAGTGCTATGTAAATGCAAGTGCAAATATCCAGCATGTGTCTTACGTGTACATTAATTTATATCAGTGAGCCAAGAAGTGCATTTTATTAACAGCTCTGCATACGAGCAATGTTGTTTGTTTATTTAGTTTCTTTTTTGGAGAGAAGACTGTTAGTTATTTTCATGCTTCAAAGCATGACAAATATGTAAAATCTACTATTATTATTATTATTTTAATATTATTTGATTTGATTTCACACTTTATGGTGTTTTTGTGCCATCAAGAGATGATATATAATTATATACAGTGAAAAAAACACACTGTCTGTATAATTATACACTGAAAAAAAGTATAATGTCAAAAAAAAAAAGTGAAATGCATAATGTTCATTTACAACCAGTTTAAAACACCACTGGTTAGTCATCAAATAAAAGAAGTCAACAACAACAACCACAATATCAATCTTTGCTTTTTATAGAAGTCCATGTGTGCCCCAATATTTCATTAAAAAAACACTAGTCAATTAAAATATAAATCACACAAAGCAAATGATATCAACTATGATCATTTAAATGGTAAATGGACTGATTCTTATATAGCGCTTTTCTACTCTCCCGGAGTACTCAAAGCGCTCTATACAACACCCACATTCACCCAATCACCCTTCACACAAGCACTTTTTGTATACTTTTTAGTGCTCTAACTAACATTCATACTCCGATGGATGCATCGGAGAGCAACTTGGGGTTAATATCTTGCCCAAGGATATTTGGCATGCAGACATGCAGCCGGGGATCGAACCACCAACCTTCCGATCAGTAGATGACCTGCTCTATAACCTGTTCATATAATTTAAAAAAATTATATGAACATTCATTTATGTCATGGTGTGTAAAGTGAAGTATTATAAAGATACATCTTTGCAGTCTCCCTGTGAAATGAAAAATGACTTCGTTCTACGGGAACCTCCACAGTTTTGCTTTTGGAAGTTGCATTGTTCCACTTGACTGAAAATGTAACGCTGAAGGTCAAAGTTAAAAAAAAAAAAAATGGTATCACAAAAAGAATCATAATCAAGCGACTGAAGCTGTTCCGTGCCTTGCAAATGAACCCACAGATATTAGACAAACACACTCACACACACTGCTGTATGTGTAACATGTGACATGCAGCTTATAACAAAATAGATTTCTTATCCCGAGAATAAGCCTGCAGTCCACCACAGCAGCCAGAGGAGGGCACTATGTACAATAACATCCGTTTCCCTCAATAGCAGTGAGTCACTGAAGGTCTAATGTGCATATTATCAGTGGCCTGCATAGATGCTTCTTATCAGTTTTAGCGCACCCCGAGCATTTTTAGAGTAAAGGGAAAGGGGGAATACGCTTGTGATATTCGATGCCATTTCCTCTATGCCATCTTCTTCTCCAGTATGATTAAATAATTATGTAAGTTAGACTAATGCATGGATTTTTTTTTCGTTTTCATGTTCTACAGTCTGGACAATGTGACGTTAAAGGTTAATTAAATCAGTTTACACGACCTATCAATCTGTTCAACCTGTAGCTCTTGGTGCAAAAATACAATACAAATGGGATGAATGACACTGTTTAAGGTCTCCTCCCTAGCCCCATCACAGTTGCATGCTAAAAGAAGAATAATCAATTGAAAGTATAGCTCTTCCTTAGTGTGTGGTTTGTTTGTTTTTTTACCAGGAAAATGGGAAATATGTACAGCAACTCGTGCAAACATACATAAATAAAGTAAGAGAGTACACAAAAAGAGTTTGTACAAGTCCAATAACCTCAAACATTAATATTGGGCATGACTGCGTTTATTCTTCAATACATGCCTGAACTTTATGAGAAAAGCTGTCTTGCAATTTCCTTATAGTGTATAGTCCTGAGGAATAGTTCTCTGGGCTTCTTGAAAGACGTGTAAAGCTCTTCTTCAGATGTCTTTTGTTCTGTTTGTCTGTCAAGATAATCCCACACTGATCAGTAATGTTGGGATCTGGGCACTGGGGAGGCCAATCTATGACTGGCAGTGTTTTAATGTGTGTTTTTCTATCCGGGTATGCTTTTTCTGCATTAGCAGTTTTAAGTGCCTTTTTTTTAGATAAGTGTTAAATGGCTTAAAAAACAAACAAAGCATTGCTCTGGTCAGGTACAAAGACTGGACTAAAAATGACTGACAAAGAAATTAATGTTATAATAATAAAAAGTTTGGAATTCCTTCAGAAAGCCTGAAGAACTATTGGTCATGACCACTTAAAAAGATGACGAGTGTGTCTCTTTAGAAACAAAATTTATAGGAATAAGGAATCGCTTAAGTCTTAAGACTCACTTAAGCTTTTAATTTATCTCTGAGCAATAAGCTGTGCAACTCAAGGTATGTGCTATGTAAAATGTACTGCGATGATAACATCATATCTGATTGAAATGGGAAACAGGAGATTCTCACACTCATTTGTGGTAGGAGTGCCAGGAAAAGCTCTGAAATATGTCAACTTAGCTTCCTCTTAAATCAATGTCTGGGCTTAAGTCTGAATTGTTTACGCCTTTGCTGACAAGATTTCAGATTCAGATTTCAATGCCGTAGTTCATGTAGTCTGATTTAAAAGCAGCCTGGATGAGTAAGCAATTAATAGTTGGAATTAAACCATCATTAAACCTCCTTACCACCACCAAACAGGGAACCTTGGGGTCATCACTCTAATAATCCACTCTTTACATACGTGGGTCAAAGATCAGCACTCAAACCTGATTCTGTAAAACAAAGCCCTTCTACCATCCTGACAAGCCATTCACTAACCCCTGCCCTTTCCTTTCCCATGCCCCAAAATAACATGAAAGTCACATCAAAGTCCAGCAAATCTGCTCACAGTTAGGTTTTGCCCTCATTTCCTGTTTTTGTTTTCTCCCCAAAAACACAAGAAAAGAAGCAAAAACCCAGGAAAAGCTACACTAATCTGCAGCGTGTTTTGGATGCAGTACTTTGGAGTGTTCTGCATAAATGAACAGGGAAACTGGAGAGCTGCCTCATTAGTTTCCAATACGCTGAAGTCAAGATCTGATCTTGTGTGCCAGAGAGAGGAAATGAGCAAATATAGGAGGATTATTGGGAAATATTGGAGACACTTTTGATGTGACACTGTATTTATTTTGTTGGACACACACAGCCTGGCTTGCCTTCTCTAGTTTTATTGGGCATAAAATTCTGGGAACCACACAGAACTGACAATGAATGTTTATTACCCAGATATGAGCGGCGATGACATTAACTACAAACGCACAACACTGCACGCATTTACAAAATATACTCCATATATATTATGTGCTGCACAGTAATGCACACTCAGGCAGGATGATTATACCGTTGTCAGAACACCTCATTGTTAGTACATTTAATTGCTGACTGTAGCAATGAAAGGACATTTAGAGGGATGTCTTTTGTTTTTTCCTATCCTGCCTGTGTGATGTGAATGCAACACTTGAGCCTCACCAGCACTGAGGATGAAATTTCAAAGCTTGTTCTAAGTATCATGGCACAGAAAGACCCCAGAAAGAAAATCAGTGAACTCAAAGGATTTTCTTCTCAAGGAACATACATTTTCTCAGCAAAATGTCATACAAGCCACCTATTCAGTGCTGTGTTTTGTTTGGAAAGGGTAGCATGTGGAGATTTTAGCCTGATTATGGGACTAGAAAAAAAAAATCAGGTCACAGTCTGCACAAAAATGAGCAAAATGAGGACTTATAATTACCATATTAGTTTTTTTTCCTCAAATTTTTCTCAATTGTTTTGCTACAATTCAACAATCAGAGCTTGTTTCCCATGAGTCAAAATATGCAGTCGACCACTTCAACGCTGTGACCGCCGAGTAAAACCCTTTACTCACTGCTGTTTTAGCACTTCGACATCAACTGTTTTTCAGCTTCTTATCAAAAAACTAGTGCTGTCAGCATTAACGCATCAAAAATTGGCAAATCCCCGTTAAGGAGTTAACGCAGATTAATACGTGTGTTTAAACACGTTGACGCCGTCATCACGACTAACGCGATTAACAATTAACCATCTGGAGCGCAGACTGACTCAAAATCCCTGAAGTTTGTCCATTCTGCGCTACAGTCGGGTTGAGTGCGTTAAAAATTTTGTAATCGCGTTAATCGTTAACGCATTTTGCCACGTGGCGCCGTATTAACACGTTAACATTGACAGCACCAACTATTTTTTAACTGGTCCTACAAAATTGGTGCAAAAAATATTGGCATAAATGTTCAGACCCAAAAATAAAATGTGAACAGTATTTACACAAAAATAAATATTGCCTAAAGGTGTACCTAATAAATTGTCCAGTGATACTGCTATTGTTTTTATGCATGTTACACTCCTAAAGATATTTGTTACTGACGTTGATGCACTTCAGAATACTTTAATAATCCCTAAGTCAATTATGTCACTGGAATCTTAAAACCTACATATACTAATACTGTCCAGCATTGCATTAGTGTTTTTCATCCAGTGACTTCAAACTTTTCTCAAGCACGTATGAAAGAGCAAATACAGTAAGACCCATTCAGAGGTTTACTTGCAACAAATAGAAGTGCATACTTTTAGTTTAGTGTCACAGCTGCTCATCCAAATTTCCCTTTTAAGCAGTCCCAATCATGGTCTAGACTGAAATCTGCTGACTGGAGGCCATTGGAGTAAAGTTTTTCAGTCTTCTGTTGTCTGATTTTGGTGAGACTGTGTGACTCACCAAATGTAGCCTTAGGTATTTCTGTTATTAGCTGATGGGTGTGGTCCCCAGCATTGTCTTCTGTATCCATCTAAAACACCCTGAAGAAAAAAAAAAACAACTAAACATTTCAATGACTAACTCTTTAAAGAGTGGTGAAAGGATTTGAGTCACTCATTACAGAGTTAAAGTGATTGACTCACTATTCATGTTTGGATAAACTTGAAAAGGGATTTGAATCTTGCAGTGTCTTTTGCACAGCTGATTCTGCGTTATGAACAACGCCCGAACTGTTGTGAGAACTGCATTAAGAGTGGTGAGAACAACTTTTCTGCTGAGTCAAACCAATTGAAGAAAAACTGTAACTCAATCACTCCATCAGCCAATCACATGGCATCAACTCAGAACATTTAGTCACACAGACATGATCAAGATGACCTGCTGAAATTCAAGCAGAATTAGGAAGAAAGGTGACTGAATGTGGCATGGTTGTTGATGCCAGATGGGCTGGTCAGAACTGCTGATCTACTGGAATTTTCCCACACAATTATCTCTTACGTTTACAATGAATTGTCAGAAAAAGAGAAAACAAAACGCCCCGTTGATAGCGAAGGTTAAAGGAGAACAAGACTTTGAGCTGATAGGAAGGTCATGGTAACTCAAATGATGATTCATTACAACCAAGGTATGCAGAACACTCACAACACACTGGGACTTGATGCAGATGGGCTGCAGCAGCAGAAGAAGTGCCACTCCCATCGGCTAAGGTCAGGAAACTGAGGCTACATTTCAAACGGGATATTAGAAGACTGGAAAAATGCTGTACTGGAAAAAAAGCATTCACCTTGCATGAATGGGTGAACAAGGCATGTTGTATAAAGTGCTTTAAGTGCTCCAGTAAAATAGAAAGTGCTTTCTTTACTTTCATACATATTTGAAAAAGGTTTAAAGTGATTTGACTAAAAAAAAAATAACATCACGCTGGACAGTATTAAGGAGAGAATCTGTAAGTCTGACTGACAAAAGTACAAACTGTTTTAATGAGCTGTCGGATTCAGATGAGATATGCATCAGTGGGAGTGACAAAATGAAGTGAAACAATAGCAGTGGTGATGTCTGTGCAGGCGCTCAGTCATCCAGGTCACGTTAATCTAAGGAGCTTGGAATGAAAACTGATGGGATTTCTTTGAGTTTCTTGAAGACGCTTCAACTCTCATCCAAAAAGCGTCTTCAGCTCTAAGACCAAATGCTGGAGAGTGCCTGCAATAGCAGTGGTTCCAAACCCAATGAGAAATGCAGAGGCGATTTTTGGTTTGTTATATTTGGTCAGACTAGGGTTCACAAAATACTCAAAGCACACATTTCTGTGTTCGTTTTCCTGTATTTCTTCTGTCAGTTGCTAAATAACTGATGAGATGCCTCATTTGCATAATTAAACCATTTCACAAAACTTGTAATACAAAAAACACTTGAATAGGAAAGGTTCATGGTGTGATCTCTTAATAAAAACCTTTAACAGTGGACAGTTAAAACTAGTTTTGTGAGTACCAGAAATAATAAATTATGGCTCATGTGCAGAATCAAACTGTTAAATTTGTCTTAAACTTGGTTTAAGCGATCAAAGGTTTCATTGTGATGCTTTTGTTAAAAGTTTTCGCCCCTTTGCCCTAATTAATGAGGACTTCACCGCACTGAAACGGAGATATTGGACTCATAGCCTGATCTTCTCTTTTTACTTTTTAAAGACGGGGATTAAGCCTCTCTAAATACTGGCTGTTACTTCAGCTTCACAATGCTCCACTGACTTTGCTTTTGGGGGCTGTATTTAGTAACGCTGTGGAACAATTCTTCAATACCTGCGGTATATCGAAATATTTGATGTTTTGATGCGAGGTTGAGCAACAATACAAAATGATAACAGGCGATAAACATCAGCTATAACTTGCCACAGAAAAAAAAAACCTTGTTTGGGGTCGTCTATCTTTGTGCAAAATCTGAACATTTCGTGTCTTGCTTCGCTTCCTCTCTAATGATAGTCATGCCTGTGTGAGAGCACAGGTGCACAGATAAACATGCCCCTGCATATCTAATGATAGCATTTATGACCTCTGCGGCATTAGCGACTGAACAAAAGGCAGTCAGGCTTGAAGTGGTGCAACAGTTACCGTTAGTACATTATGAGTGAGAACTGGTGGCAAACAGCCAGATGCTGAGTGCAACGCCAGACAACTGAATGCACTTCAGCTCTGAGCATTTGTTGAAAAATAAAAGCAGATTCACAGAAAACTGATGGTGGCATCAGTCAGATACTTTCAAATGGTTATAAAACGATGATTCCCGTAACTTAATGTGGCTATGAATTTTTTTTTCTTTCTTGCATTAGTTTAAGTTTTAAGGATGCTTTGCTGCTTGTAAACATGACCCCGCCCACACTAATATAAAGTAAAGCGAGAGTGGACGAAATCTTAGATCTGAAATGAGTGAAAATAAGGTCTTTCCTGCAGATTAAATACTAGTTATATAATAGCTTATTTGTGGAGGTTGTATTATTGACATATAAGGATTTCATTGTGTCATTCTGTAAATAAAAGTAGAGCATATAGTGGGTTGTGTTCAGATAAAACGAGATAAAGATATAATAACACCTCACATTCACTGGTTGTGTCAATGTAACTGGTCCTTTTTGGCTTTTATTTATTTGGTATAAATAGTTATTTTTCTTGAGATATGTAATACCCTGCTCTTTTCTTTAATGCCTTTTTAGGATAATAGTGAATGTGGAAGTGCAGCCTATCTACCCTGATAAAAGTCTGCAGGTATTCGCCGCAGACTTTTTCCTACTTCTGCCAAATTTTGTATGTAACCTTAACAACGAATCAAAAGTTGTGTCTTGTGAGACATGGTTTCCGTTACCGTAAATAAAATAGTGAGCCAGAAAGAGTGCTAACACAGACAACATGAAGTCCATTTTTTTTATTTTTTTTCTAACTGCAGTTTGAAAGTATACAACTGAAACATCATGATTTGATTTCTGTTATGAGACTCATAAATAAAATTACAAAAAGATTTCACTACAAAAAAAAAAACCAATCTACTGTTAGTAGGCTGTAAAAAGAAAAAGAAATATTCTTTATATTTTCACTATCAAAGGCACAACATTGACTTTATCGACAACATGGAGAAGAAAACCTGCAGCATAATTCTTTAATTTTTCCTTTTTATTTTTTTCACACTCCATCAGAGAACACTGAAATGTTACAAAGAGATGTGTCTGATTCTACATGGAAAGAAACGAAAAAGAACAACTTCTATATCAACAGACAGTGGCTATAGATTGGTGGCACAGCTCAACAGGAAACGTACTGCCACAGAAAGAAATAGCACGTTGTCGCTGGAAAAGACAAAGGACCTTTGCAAAGCTCTAATGCCAATTTTCAAAAAAAAAAAAAAAGAAAAGAAAAAAAATTATACACCTGACAACAATAAGAGAATAAAATAAAGAAAATAAAAAATAATAATTGGGCACCTTCTAAGATTAGGCTAAGATTAGGTGCTGAGGTAGACAAAAACTATAACCATTCAAATCATAATAAAAACACTATTTTCTTAATATAGAGCAACTTGACTGGCACTTGTGCTGTCACAACAATGGAGGAAAGAAGTAGCACAGACAAGCCAGGGAAAGACAGAGAGAGAAAAGCTTCGTTACATAAAAAGCTTTGTTATGCTTGGTCCGACAGGGCAATTGGTCCTCAGTGCTAATATAAAAAAATACAATGTCTTGGTGCTTTGTTACTCAAACAAGTTTAGTCTAGACCTCGATGACACATGCATTGCAACACTGCATGAAATGGCTACTTTGTTCTAGAAACACCACACCAAAACACAGAGTGCCAGCTCCAGGGATGCCATGATTCCTCTCTGACGAATTGAACATCCCCTCGTAAATGCTTTTTTTGTAGGAAAGAAAAAGTACTTAAGAAAAACCAAACTGAAGCAACAGAAGGGTAATACCCCAATGCTAACCTAGCCAAATGGAGGTTTCTTAACCCTGTCAATATTATTATTATTTTTTTTTTTACATTTTTTCCAGAACAATAAAAATGTTCTGCTCAGCAAACCTGTTGCTGACAAAAAAGAGAAAATTACAACTCTGCAGTGGAGAAGCAAACTTGAAGCCTCATTTGCTCGCAAGAAAACAAAACAAAAAATAAATCACAAAGCAGATTTTTGTCCCCAAAAGTCTCTAATAGTTTCATGACTGCAGCACAAATTTCAGCAAATTTTTCCCCATGTTTTGTTTTGTGTTGCTAAATAAATTGCTTTTGGGAGCCGATCATAGAGTAGAACCAAAGAACAGAAGCGAGTGCACAATCCTAGTTGCTATTTCAATAGCATTAAGGGTTTATTGCAGCCCTTGAAAAAAAAAAAGAGGCACTGCTCTATTCAGGATTAAAAAGAAAAAAAAAGAAAGAAAGAAAAGCAGGTCATTTTTGAGCGTCATGACATCCCTAGGGCGCTGGAGACACCATTTTTATTTTCTTCTGAAAATACAGAAACTAAGCAGATATAGATGGATATTTTTGTTGAACAATTTCCATTTTTAGGCACAAAGATAGTACAGAAACATCGGAGAAACACTGAGGGAAGAACTATATCAATGCCAATGTATATATATATTTTTTCCCACAGAAAAAAAGTGGCATAGAATATCATTTATTTTGTATCTGATCTGTTTAGTGCATTTTTCCACTAATACACACACACACAAACGCGCGCACACACACACACACACACACACACTGTTGCACACTCTTCCATGCACTCTTTCACCTGCACAAGAAAGTAGAAAACATTCAGAGGACGATGATAGGAATAATGTGACTGAACAGGTCTTGCATTGTGGCGTTCAGACTGAACCGTGACTGGGTATATTATAGTGGGTGGATATTATGCGAGGGTGAAAAAAAGCTCCCTCAAATCACAGTGTTAGAGAATAAAATGGCAAGACACCACGGGACATGCCATCCCTTCTTTTTCTTTTTTTTTTTTCAAGTACAAAAACAAAACAAAAAAACACGTCGACAGTCAAGTTTGATTGAAAAATCGTGAATGACAAGTACTAATTGGTCGGTTTGGCAGCGTCCCCCTGCCGTCCCGCACATTATCATCTTTTTTTTTTCTCTTCTTCTTTTTTTAAAATTTTTTTTTTTTTACCTCTCTTAACTTTGTCACGTACACACACACACACACACTCTCGTAAAATTTGTGGCGGATAGATTTAGTCCTTCACCTACAATGCAATTGACATCCAGAAAGCAACACTTATTATTACAATATGTTCACACACATGTTTTTTTGTTCAACAATATCAAAGAGGAGCAAGGCAAATAAAATGATTCACACCCAAAAAGAGAGAAAAAAAAAAAACAGGTAAAAAAAAAAGAAAGAAATACAAATATTTGTGCCCTGCTGTAACCCTCCACAAATGGAAAAAGGACCGACACTGAATACAAAAATATCACAATTTTTATATATCAAATTGCCTCTATTGGCTCTTGTTCAGGAATACACTCATTTCTCAAGAGAGCTTGTCTGCTGAGAGAATCTCTATTTTTAACCTTCTGTTTTATGTGTGGTTTTTTTCTTCTTCTTCTTTTTTGATTACCACTTCCAGTTCCAATTGTCCAACGCGCTCTGCATCACTGCAAAAATGACCTGTCCTGGGTGGTTCAGCGGTTTTTTGACAAACCTTCTGTTTTTTGTTTTTTTTCACATTACAAAACTACAATTCTATTCACATATGTTCAAGTTTAAATTCTCGTTTTTAAACCCTCTTAAAAGCAATAGTGCTTCCTCTTATCTGCTGTATCCCTCATCACTTAAGGCTTCAAAATTGCTTTTTTTTTTTTTTTTTTTTATTTTTTTTTTTTTTTTTTTTTTTTTCCCCTCTATTCTCTCTGCTCTTCTGTGGTTGGAGGTGCAAAGGGGTGGGTGGGGCACTATAAGAGAAGAATAAACATCCATTTGGCATTTCTCATCCTATCAGCCTCTACTTTTGTTATCTCTCACCCTTTAATATACATTTTGCTTAAAAGAAAAACTGACAATCATAAATCAACTTTTTAAAAAAAAGAGCATGAGATGAAACAATGCAAAACACAAACACAAAAAATGTGCTTTAACCAAGAAAAAGAAAAACAAACAAACAAACAACACAACAACTTAGAGGTAGCTTTTATAACAATTGACCAAACCTTCCAGCTCTTTAACAAGCAGGGTTAATAATACCAAGTTTGGTAACAAGTAATGCACAAAGAAATACGCAACGTAAGAAAAAACAAACAAATCTCTTCACCGTGGCACTTAATTTTTCCGCGTACGCATTGCTTCAGTCGTGTTCGCAATGCACCTTTCCAAAACACGCTGAGAAAGAAAAACTCAAAAAAAAACCAACAAAACAAAATGAATGAAACAAAAGGGAAAATTAAAATACACAAAAGGAACATGAGGTCACAAAAACGAGGTAATTCAAGTACAATGTGTTGAGATCAAACTCAAGGTAAATCATAACAACCCCCCCCCCCCCCCCAAAAAAAACAACCCAACAAAAAAAAAAAAAAAA
>VURO01024251.1:0-23860 GCA_015108175.1 Pelvicachromis taeniatus | reverse complement strand
ATATATATATATAAAGTCGATCTGTGCTTTTAGATTATTTAATCAAAGGTCTTTTATCACAGATGACTGTTAATAGCACCTCATTAGACGATTGGTGTTCACGTGTCCTTTGCTTAACTTCGTCACCACTACTTTTATCCGTGTTTTTGACTTTTAATTACATAATAGTGAAATACACTGCTAATTGTGTGTATAAATAAAAATTAAATTCAGATCCCTCTGTGTGTGTGTGTAAATATATATGTGTATATATATTTATGGGGGAGAGAGAGAGATCGGCATCAGAAACTCACCACTCCATGTAGAAGGTGCCAGGATCGTACTGACGCCGAACTTCAGGTAGTCCGGGCTGGCGGCGTACAGAGATCCGGGGCTGCTGCGGCTGAGTCGACCGGATGTCTCCGTGCTTGGTTCTGCTGTATGTGGAAAGGACTTTGACCCCGCAGTGAACGGCATAATGTCACCGGAACTAATGGACGAGAAAGTTCGTTGTATGTAGCCGACATGTTGGCTTATGCGATCGTCTACCAGAAAGCCGGTTCCTCTTCCCCGAGCCGTTGACTCGCTCACTGACGCGGAGAGAGTAGCTGGGACACGCAGGAACCCCGGGTAAAGAGCAGGAGGCAGAGCACCGCAGGGGAACATCATAGTTGTCAGAACAAAACTCTAATTCTCCAGCAGAGATTTCTTCGGGAAAAAAAGAGAAGTCCAGACATCTGCTCCGTGGCTCTTCGTCCTCTTACGTTTTATACCGAGTCCACAAACTAAAACGCACACACTTGTGCACGAACGTGCGCACGCGGACAAGTTCAACCCTCAGCCCATCTCCCTGCCTCATTGGCGATTGTACACCCTTAATGGGGGTTGCTAAAGCACCCCTAAATTTCATCATGTGACCTCTAAAAATAACACTTTTCAAATGTTATACTTTCCCAGCTTCTCTGCTGGAGGCAGTAGAGGTTGCAACTCACACAAGTCCAGTGTCGTTGATGTCACGGTATTATCAGTGCGCTCACACGTGCGTCAACATCAACACAGTGGCACAGTTGTAACTGATAAATAAAATGTCCCGTATTGCGACTAAAAGAAGATGAAGGGGCAATGCTGTTAATCAGCACACAAGAAATAATGCAAATTGTTCTGTTACATTTACCAAATTGGCAATTTAATGTTTTGATGACAGCGTGACTTAAAGTAAAATGGACTGCCATTATATTGTTAAGAGATAGAAAAAAGTATCCTCTCACCTGCTTTGGTACAAATTGTTCTTGAGCTTACTTTGGAAAAACCTACATAATCAACATGACTGAGCCTTGTTTTTAAGCCTGTCTTGTCTTGCAGCTTTTGCAAGAATTATAAACTGAATGCACTGTTGTGCCAAACATGTTTGTCCAAGAACACCTCTATAAACTCTCCTTGTTTGTGTTTTTCTTTTATTTATCTATTTATGTACTCATTTATATTATTATTGTTTCCATTGATGCATGTGGAAACTAACACTGTTATGTACGCTGACATCAGAGTTGACAAAAAACTCTGAGCTGCAGTTAACAACCTCTGGCTACTGCAGGTGCTGCCAACTGATAAGCCGACAGCTACAACATCTGCAAATAGCAAAGATGAAATCCTGAGACAACCAATTCAGTTTACTTGTATTTATATACATAGTTGCATTAAGATGCTTTATATTGTAAGGTAAGGATGAAGACAGGACAAGGGCAGGTTGTGACAAACAAGAAAACTGTCTCTCCACCTCGTACCTCTGCTATCCTGGTTTGTGTGCTTATGTGTGTGTGCATGTGTATCTGGATGTGCTAGTTTTTTGTGCAGTGGTGGAACTTGGAGGAAATGTTTGTTCCATACACCTGCTGGCAGTCACGCACCTGCCTGTGATGGCCCTGTCAACAGCCACTGTTTAAGGGAGCGGCTGAGCAGCAGTCGTCGCTGGATCATGAAATGACTAAAGACAGTGTAACCCTGGCCCTGGTGTTAGTTTAAAGTTCCTGTGAGATGTCAGGAAACTTACCATCTGTGGAGAGTAGCTGTGGAAAGAGTGGTGAGTAAATTGTAAATACCAAGTCAGCTGCACCATTTTGGAGAAGAATCACTGGCACTTGAGAGTATATAAGGGTGGGTTTAAAAAATGGAGTTCCCGATTTTGGTTTGAATAATGTGATATCTATTCATTAAATCCTGAATGGATTTTTAAATCTAAATGCATTTTGCCAGAAATGTCAGAATCTCAGTTTAAACCTCACAAAACTCTTTCAACAACCACCAAACAGCTAAGACAGCAAATGAGAGCAGGTACACGGATTTTGCAAAAAGCTCCTTAAACTACGATGACCTGGATGACTGAGAACCTTTACACACATAAAATAAACATCTTACTATAAAATCCTCACTTACTATCGTCCAGCCCCTGAATTTTTATCAACCAGAAGACAGTGTACAAATGTCCTTGGCATATTGATTTGATACAATAAAATGAAACCTTGACCAAAGCACTTAGCTCATGTTACTGACAAATATGAGAAATTCTTGCCCCGGTGTCCCCATCACACTTGTGACACAGGGCACGCTCATTAGTTGTAGATAGGTCATGGGAGCTCAGACTAGCACATCACTGTGCTAACAGTCTTTCACATTATAAGAGCTTTCATTCTTCTATTCACAGTCCACTTTGCACTAATCATATTGGAGTCTCAACAATCTACAGCCCTTCAGCAGGAGGCTTAACACACCTGGTAGGTTGTTTAGAGGGGTGCTTGTAAATCAGCATACTTTATTTTATAATGCCTGAGATTAAAAGGGGCGCAAACACAAGCCAAGCACTACTGGGGAAATAGGGAGGGGGTTCGACTTGGCTGTCAAATCGAGTTTAGATTTTGTTTTTGTTTCAGTGGAATTAGGAAACAGAAAGTAACCTAGTGTTTACACCAACCTGTTGCTTCAGTGCATTGGACAGTGTTTCTTCAGAACCAAAAGAAAACCTGGCTAGGTAAAAACCAGGCTAGGCCTAGTATACTGAGAGCATCCCTGTGTTGTAGGTAGGTAATATTTACCTGTACTAAAATGCCTGCTTCAAAGTAATTAACATCATATCAAAGAAACAGTTTGTTAAAATAGCTGAGTTCATTTTTTCCTTGAATTTTTCCATGAATATGGGAATATTAATATTGGGCATCTCCAAGGGTGTTGCTATCATTTCATAATTAAATTGGTGAAAATAATATGTTCTCCCTGTGCCTGTGTGGATTTCTTCTGGGTACCCAGGCTTCTTCCCACAGTCCAAAAACATGCAGTTAGTGGGGTTAGGTTAATTGGTGTTTTTTTCATTGCCCATAGGTGTGAATGTAAATGTGAATGGTTTTTGTCTCTGTGTACCCATTTTATTTCCATTTTGGAGCAAACTGGAAAAAGCAAAATTTCTGCTCAAATTTTGTCTATTTCTTTATCATTTCATTTATTCTTATTTTTTTGTTTTTCAATAATATGTATTCTGTTTTTCTCTGTTTTTGAGCCCCTAAAGCATTTATGTATAACATTTACTACCAAAGATGTCCTGGTAAAAAAATAATTTGGACATCAAAGCTCCCAACTAAACAGTTTAATAAACATTAGAGATGAGTGATGGTCGATTACTTTGATTCCATGTGACAAGAAATACAGTATTGTTTATTTGTTAATTCATTAAAAAAAAACAGATTTTACTAAGATTTTAGACACTTTTGTGAGGCTTACAGTCAGAACACTGTGTCATGGTCCTAGGTCATTGCCCCAGCGCTTCTGTGTTTGGACTTTGAAATTTATGGAGGGGGTGTTGAGTCTGAGGTATTAGTTCCAGTTTCGGGTTTAGTTCTAATGCATTAGTGTTTTGTTGTTTGGTTTTTACTCTATGCTTGGCATTTATATTTTAGTTTTAGCTTTCTGGGTTCTGTTTTTGGTGTTAATCTGCTTATAGACCCTGTCCCTGTTCTTGTCAAGTTTTTTTGTATGTTGCAATTCTAAGTTTAGTTACTTCCTGTTTTATTTTGTTAGTTGTTCATCTTGTGTGGGCCATGTTCTCATTGTTTCCTTTATCTTGTTTTCCTGATGCGTTTCAGCTGTGGGCCCTTTGTCTAATCTGATGATTTCTCTGCCCTCTGAAGGCAATATCCAATATTTTGGGAGGCTCTTGTGTAGCCAGCAAAAATAGAACGGGGGGGTCATATATAAATAAGAACCAGAAGGGGTGTGTTTGGAGGTGTGGTCCCGCTCCTGAAGTTCAGGTCATTTATCTCCAAGTCTTTGGACTGTGGGAGAAAGCAGCACATGCAAACTCCACACTGGGCCCGACGAGATAGTTACTTTAGTCAGTGTTTACAAATAAATATACATTTAACAAATAAACAACTTTGTTAAGAGTCATTAGATGATGGTTTCAAAATTACTTTCCTAGATTGCTTTTCATGATTTACATGATCAAATGCTTTAAGAGGCATCAATAAAACGCATAAAAATTGTGGAATTGTGCGTGTTATACAAATCCAGAATCTCCTTCAAGGCAAATATACACATCTGTATGATGTTTAGAGCTAAACCCAAACTGGTTATCAACGGTCAAGATTCTGTTTAAAATAGTCCTTTCAAAGACCTTTGGCAAAATACTAGATAGTGCTATAGGGCCGATAATTATCCGTTGTTTATTTTGCCAGCTGTTCTTTTTTTGTTTGTTTGTTTGTTTGTTTTTACCATGGCTACTAACATAAGCTTATTATCAATTTCACCTACTCAATGGTTGTTGATCAATGGTCATGAGAATTTGCATATTAATGATCAAGGAACTGACCTCCCGCCCACTGATCATTTAGTGTTGCTAGTTTCAGTCATTATACAAATGTACTGTTTATAAGGTTGGGGAAACCTGCAGTCAGCTGAGACTGAAGAAGTCACTTGGATGAGTGATGAAACGTTTCTCCCACTGAAAACGTCCAGATGAACAGAATCTACTTTTATTTTAAAAATAAGTAATGATTAAATACAGGGGTACCGTATAGCTTCCATTAGTGGCCTGTCTCTTTTAAACGCCGGTTTGAAAACATGTCACGACAAATAGATGCCGGTCTCCAATAGTAGCCGGGCAACCTTCGACCCGGAAGTCCCTATTGGTGGTTGGCAAACAACTAAATGGCATTTAAGCTGGATGCAGCAACCATCAAAGTGGGATTATTACACTAAACTGGAACTGTCGGCTAGCGAACCTGCTAACTGTTATTTTCTGGTCTTTTACTTCCTCTTGAGGAGAGTTGAGCGGAGAGAAGTTTCGGGGAGCACCACTGGGCTACCACAGACAAGGAGACACTCGGGAGCAAAGGAGGAGCACAAATGGGAACTGCATTATTTGTGAACCTTAATACATTTTGGAGCACTGTAAGTAAACGTCTTTTCACCTCAGTCTTAAAACTGCGCCTGGGTCCTCTTTCCCTCTCACTTCCGTGACAATTCCGAGAAGGGAATAAGAGCCGGTCTCCAATAACCGCCGGTCTCTTTTAATAATTTTTTAATAATTAATTTAATAATTTTTTGAATAAATGCCCGGGCTACAATTGGAAGATATACGGTATATAAACACAGTGAGTGAGAAAGGTAACTAATGAAGAAACACTCAATGCATTGTGGGAATCCCCCAGCACCCAGCGTAACTAAGGGAGAATTCATTGTCATCTGATCCAGCCCTAGCTAGAGAGGCTGTCTGTCTCCTGAATCCAAACTGGAAGCTGGTCCCACAGACGAGGGGCCTGAGACTTGAAGGCTCTGCCCTTTTCTACTTTTAAATACTCTAGAAATGGGACCTGGTTTAGCTTGGTGTGATGAACATATGCCGTATGGTGGTACAGCAGTAGGTCCGGGTTCGAGTCTGACCTGCAGCCCTTGGCTGTATGTCTTTCTCTCTCTCTACTACCTTGTTTTTCTACACTGTTTCTATTAAATGGCAACAACAACTAAAAAACTCTAGGAACCACTTAATGGTTTGCCTTAAGTAATAATTAAATCTTCTGGACAAGGAAGCACCTTGTCCAGAGGCCTGTATGAAGCTGAGGGGTTGTATGAAGCTGGGCTGAGGGGTTGAATATAGACCCGAGGGCAATGACTCAGAGCTAGCTGTGCAGAAGAGACCAAGGTCAGTGTTAGGCTTGAAGATGAATGCAGCTAGTCTTATTTCTTAGACAGTCTGAATACAAGGACGCCAATGCAGCAGTGCAAGGCTAGTAGGTATTGAGGCGGGCCACGCTACATAATTGGATTGAATGCTTGCCATGGTATTTATGTCACTTCTTGTCTTGTCAATCTCATAACAGGCATGGCAATGGCGTGGGGATTTGAATGGAAAGAAAAGAACAAAGCATTATTTAATTCACATTTAATTCTCACTCATACAATTTTAAGAGCTGGTGTTATTTACATAACAGGGGAAAAAGGACTCTGCCTTTTCAGTGGCTAGGCTAATATATGCATATGCTGAGGGACAAGCGTTCTCACATGGATCAGCACACAGAGAGATTGTGTTGCTCATGCTTATTGCTTTTTATCTACAGATTACTACAGATGTCTACATTTTTGGTTTTCCACAGTGAAAAAAAATGAAAACAATTTCACCACAGAAATTCTGTCGTAATAGAATATTAAGACAAATATTAATTGTGAATTATTACAGATTATATTACAAACGGCTTATTGTATTGGCCCTTCAGACACTGCAGATTAGGACTTTGGATTTAGGTAAAATCATCTGGACATATCTCAAGATCTGCAATGTATTAAAATAGTATTTCATTTGAGGGGCAGCACGGTGTCACGGTGATTAGCATTGTTGCCTACCTGCTTGCTGACTCCACAATCTGGCCGGGGCCTTTCTGTGTGGAGTTTGCATGTTGTTCTCTCTGGGCGCTGTGGCTTCCTCTCACAGTCTCAAGACATGCAACTAGTGGGGTTAGGTTAATTGGAAATTCTAAATTGCCCACAATAATAGGCATTTCATTTTTGTAATAAACAATATTTTGATATATTGACTCAGTCTTATTTATAGCCCCAAATCAAAACAACAGTCACCTCAAGGCACTTTATATTTTAAGGTAACGACTCTACAAGTTGTGTCTAAAGTTTCTTTGTTGCTATTTATTTATCATCTCTCTTACTATATCTGTTACTCTCTGCCATTATGATGGCCTTATATCTTAATGCCACATCTCCTTCTCTAATCTTAATACATGCACTTTTAATACATCATATCTGAAACCGCTTCTCTAAGTGGATCAACTTAATTACCCCATTGACTCCAAGCTCCTTTATCTAAGCCATATAATGTTTGTGTACTGTGTTAATGTGTCTGTGTTAGAATAATCACCCAGTCAGTTATTCCAACAAACAGAATAACAGATTTTCCTCTAAATTTGTAGGCTACGATTTTCTTGGAAATAATCTTACATTTACATCTAAATGCAAGGTATTGTTTTGGTAATTACAGTTAAACCTTCACAAAAACAAGTTGAAAATCCAATAAAATAATTACTTTTGTATTTTGGACAAAGGCTACAAAGCAGTCAATCTCTTCTGAGCACTGAAAATCATCTCCTCAAGCCCCCATGGCTCTTTCTAAAATGTCCCATGCCCACCTCTTTCACTCAGAACTAATCCCACCTTTGATTTTACTTCATGTTTCTCTTTTGATCTGGCCATCTGTCCGAGCCCAGGAAGACTGAGATGGGGCTGACTGAGTGACTACTCAGCTTCCCACCTCTCTCTTTTTGTTCTGTGTTGTTTTTCAGCCCTTCTGCTCCCTACATGTACATGCACATGTTAGCCTATGCACAATAGGCACATATTGTGTAGGCGCATTTTGTGTAGGCACATGTATAGGCGCATGTGTGGTTTGATCTGGTTTCCTGGTGTACAAAGGGCAGGGAACAGCTAATCCAGTTAGATCCAGCCTAGTCAGGAATCTGCTGATATAATGTGACTGACTCAAAAAGTCTGAATTTTTAAACATGGAGCACTGACAAATTAATGTGTAATGGACATTGAGTGTACAGTTATGTGAAAAAAATGCATAATTTATTTTTAATATTTCAAATAATTGGAACATTTGAAAGGTCTATTAAAGTAATATAAACCACCAAATGATGTAAAAAGCTAAGATTTTATGGTGATTGTATTCATTCAAATCATTTAAATTAGTTATAAATAATAAATAAACAACTACTATTTGGAAGGTTCAATCCTGCCTCCTCCTGTTGAAGGTGGAAGACACTGAGTGCAAATTGCCCAATCTAGTTTCTAAATCTAGCTGTGAGAGCATTCAGATAAAAGGCATTTAGTTGACATCTCACCAGTCACGAACATGAAGAGGTCTCTACTGGCAGCAGTGCCTTAATTTACAAAGAAAGATTAAACTGTCCGTCCATCCATTCTTTCCGGGTGGATGTCGCATGCTAACACAGAGATACCCATTCACACTCACACCTATGGCCAATTTAGAATTACCGGTTAACCTAACCCCACTAACTAACTGTGTTTCAACTGTGGGAGGAAGCCGGAGCACTGTGGGAGAACGATGTGCACTGGTGGCCCAGCTGTAGATATTTACTTTTGAATGCACCTTCTCAGATAAATTCACTGTGTGTTGTGCCATCAGTTAACCCTTCGCCTGCCAGCTGTGGCAGGAGTGCCCAGGATTGACGACCCCTGATATGGACTATAAGAGAAATACAGGCGTGTACCATTGCTAACAGCTAATTAAGCTAACAAATTAACAATAGGAACTACATTGGAGTCATGTTGAATAGAACGCTAAGATTTTAGGTTGTATTAACCTAAATTTAACGAGCCAGTGTTGTGCCAAAAAGCAGATTTCTGATATTAGCCAAAAAATGATTGAGGGAATTTAAGCTGAAATAAATGACTTGTTGAGCTAAAATCTGTCAAAATAAGTCAATCATATCTCTCAAGAAGAATATCAAGTAATTTTTGGTTTTGAAGTCTTGCTAATTCATTATTATGTTCTGCGTGTATCTTATATTTCTTAGTTTTTTGGGTTTTTTTATACTCTTGAGTTTATTCAGTATTTCTAGTTTAGTTTGTCTTGGTTATTACTTGATCCCCTTCATGCCTTTGTCTCGTCTCTGTGTTCTTTACTCAGCGTTCCCCCAGTTAAGTCTTTGTCTTCATGTTGCCTAGTTGTCGGTTTTCCCAGTTGTGTTTTTATGTGCGTGTCTCTCTTGCCCTCTCTATCTCTGTCTCTCATCCCTCGCTCTCTCCTCCCTCTGTTCCCTGGGTTTCGTTAGTCTGCATCCCAGTGTCTGTGTGTTCCCCGTACTTCCCTTTTTTACTTTGATAGTCTGGTGTGCGTCATGTTCAGTTCTGCTTCCTTCGTCTCATCTGTTAGATTGTTGCCAGCCGTGTTCCCCAGGTGTTTCCGCTTTGCCCTGATTCCCTATTGTATTTAGTGCCTGCGTCTCCCTCTGTCCCATGATCTCTTGTTCTCAGACTGTGTGTTCTGCCTGTTATTTTAGTTTCTTCCACTTTGGTTTCTGTATTAGTACATCCAGCAATAAAGTTGTGTTTTGAGTTAATTTTTGCCTGTAAGACTGCATTTTGAATCTTCCAATCCTGCCCACATCATACAGTACATGACACTCAAGTCACTACCATGCAGACTCTGGCTCCAAAAGTGCAACATGGTAACCAACACAAATGGAAAATTTTGGCTTCATTTTTGTTCAATAGGTGGAACTGGAGCTACCCCAACACTCTTTAATATATTCATTGGCTCATTCTTGAGGCAATCCACAGGTTAGTGTGTCCTATAAAATCTCCCACAGACAGGGATATTATACAGGTCTCTATTTTAATCATTACTGCCATCTCAATCCATTCTAGAAAAGAGGCATTTTAAAACGGAAGAAAATGAATATTTTAAGGTGCTTTTTTTGCTCTCTCTTCTCAACACTCTCCCACTCTGCAGCTGCTTGCCTGACACAAACCCCTTATGGCCTTTTAACCAAGAGTTAATTAGTCTTTTCTTTATCAATGAATGGGTTAATTGATTAATGAGAAATGGTAATGGGTTTATCTGTAAACAGCCTCTCATTTGCTTTCAGCATGCTCCTCTCTTGTTGAAGTTTCCCAACACGTTAAACTTCAAGCTAAACAAAGAAGAGGGTTGTGTAGAATTTCTTGTCCCATTCTAATTAAAACTCAAGAATCCGTTTCTTTTTTATTATTATTCATCTCACATCTCTCTTTATATTAGCCCTCTTTCACGGATCACACTCCTTCACTTGAGCCACTTTTCCCTTCATCTGTTATGCTCAGTGGCAGATGGAGTGACCTTATCCCACATTCAGAGCTCCCTTATGTCCTGACTGCTCTCAGAGTAAGAGGTATTAAACACAACAAGAGAGAAAGATATAACTCTAATTTAAATCCCCTCCTCCTCTGCATTTTTACATCATTATGGTATTAGTTGTGAGTGAGCGACAGAGACACCAATAAAAGAACAGAAGAATGAATGTGGGACTTCAAAGTGCAGCAGAAGAGGCAGAACTTGAGAGGAATAATCATCCAGCTCAGCGTGGCTTAGCAGGGATTCCACAACTTATATGAAAACCTTCAAACTAAAGAGGAGACGTGAACAGAAACATGAAATGAGATGAAGTTTTCACTGCAGTTTGTTAATACTGTTGAAACTGACACTTTTGTCATCTTTAAGGTATAAATAATGAAGGAAAAATAATATATTATAATATTATGTAGTATTTTTGTGTGCATTATTTTTGGGTGTGTTAGATGAGTTTCTTTAGTTAGATGAGGAGAAGAGAAGCGGTAGCAGGTAGCCAGTTAAAAAAGGGCTAATATGAGAGAAATATGGTCACTTTTCTAGTCTTTGTCAGGACTGTAACTACTGAATTCTGGATCAACTGGAGAACTAAAGGACAACCTGTTTAAGGGACTTTTCGAACAACCTGAAAAACAATGAAGTGCAGTAATGAACTAGTTCTTCAGACAGGATGTTTCTCATTTTAGAGATATTGCAAGAAAGCAGTCCTACATTTTTATTTAAATTGAATATTTCAGGGCATATTCTGATCAAAAATAACTCAAAGATTCCTGACAGTCTTACTGGAGAGCAAAGTAATGCCATCTAGAGTAAGTATCTGATTAGATTTTTAGGACAAGGTACAATACCCTCACTTCTGTCTTACTTTTAAGGCAGAAAATTAGAGGTCATCCAGCTTTTTAAGTCTTTAAGACATGCCTGTAGTTTAACTGGTGTTCATTGGTCTGTCTCATATATAGATAAAGCTGGGTCTCATCTGCATATGAAAATGTATCCAGTGTTTTCTAATAAATTTGCCTAAGGAAAGGATGCATAATGAATCTTGATGAATTATCAATCATCGCAAGTAAATCCCAAAAAGTTGATTCTGTTCATCTGGACGTAGCGTTTTCAGTGGGAGAAACATTTCCTCAGTCATCCAAGTGACTTCTTCAGTCTCAGGTGACTGCAGGTTTCCCCAACCTTATAAACTGATCAGCTGCTGCCTAAGTGAAAACAGGTAGTGATCCCGTATGTGTTAGGAGTATCGAAACAGTTGAGATACATTTTTTCTAAACACCTCGTCTCTGTGGCTTTTAAACCCCAAAACACACGGAGTCAAAAATTGGTCCACCCCAAGGATTGGGTCCCCCGACACAAACAGCAATATAGTGTACGCTGTTAAGTGCCAGGAGCAGATGCCACAACACAGAAGAGCTACCTCATCAGGCCAGGACTCTGCAGTCTATTCACACCTACAGGCCAGTGGACACTCTTTCAGTGATGAGGATGTACACATCCTGGACAGGGAGGAACACTGGTTTGTGGGCGGAGTCAAGGAGGTCATATTAGACCAACTGTGTATTCCAATCTCTGATGTAACTATTATGGTCAATGATATCAAAAGCACAAGATTCCACTGTCATTACTAACCTTCATTAGTGCCATTTTTGTAGTATGATGAATTCTGAAACCTGACAGAAATTAAACCATTCCTCTGCAGTTTGAATAACTATTATATATTTACACATACTTCTTATACTCCAGACAACAATTTTTCAGGAAAGGACTTACAAGATTGTATTAATCTGCTTATTGCAAGCATGGCTTAGTGGTGGATGAAGGTGATGAAGTGGCCTGCTAATCCATAACTTTCACAAGTTGAAAACATTTGATGCATCATGAAATGAAAAACGACACTAGAATGTTAACACATGTTAACTTACCTCCATGTTGTAGGTGTCCTTTCTGAAGCAATTAGGAAACGGGAGCTTTGGTTGTGGGAAGAGTTTCAACCAGTTCACACAGTGGGCGGATGGAGCCCACTCCCAGTCTGGCATTATTTATGTACTTTATATACAGTATATACAAGTGCAGTTGAGCCTCCATAGAAAAATGGCACTGAAAAAAGAGAATATAAAATATGTGTTATGATATAGTATGATATTTTATCAAGTTAAAAAGTTGATTAAAACTTTTTGTCTTGTGAACATACATTTATCCTGAGAAGTGAGAGAGATAGTTTAAACGGAGTGAATCAAACTGTAATAAGATATTTAACAAAACTCTTCTCTAACTCTCTGTGAACACAAATGATCAAGTAAACTGCAGCTGGTTATGTAGGAGTGGCGTCTATCCCTTTTTCTCTCTGTTTCTTAGGAAAATAGCACGTATGACAATGGAAAACGAAGGGGATAATTGAGAGTGGTAATAGAGGAAAGCGGGGATACAGCTTTTGATTGTGAAGTGAACAATGTGAATAATAATTTGAGTAGAAAGGAATTAATTGGGCATAAGGCCAAGTAGTGGAGGGTTTTCATGATCATCTCAGATATGAAATAACACAGTTGAAGCCATTAACTGTAATGAATGCAAAATATATTATAAATGTTCTTTAAAGATTTAGATGTGGTTGCCACCTGGTGTTTTTCCAGAACTCTTGAAGGAGTCATCTTGACAATTTACTCTTATTAGCCAAAAAATAATAATTTTTAAATTCACAGCATAAACTACAAATAATGAGATGTTATTTTGACAAAAATAAAAAATACAGCTTAGTTCAAAGCTGTAAAAGAAAAGTTTACATAAAATATTTAAAATATGAACTACTGTCAGATACAAAACCCATACAAGGCTGATCAAAAATGTTTCACCATCAATTAATGCTTCCATGTTAAAAATGATGAATCTATCTATTGCTAACATTTTTGTAGCTTTTAGTTATCACTTGCCCCAACAAAAACAATGCCGGGGCTGTTGTTTTTTGTTTGTTTGTTTGTTTGTTTTGTTTTGGGGGGGGGTTTTCCCCACAGTGGAGGGTGCTGTCTGGATAGGGGCATTGACAGGAGAGCCAGCATTTAATATCCAAATCAAAAACTGTCTGTTGCAAACTGACAATGAGGTATTCTGTAATAACTCATGTTGTGTTGATTCCTGGCATTGTCCCACCACTGCTAAGGATCTCAGACATCATTATCCTGTTTTCAGTCATGTATGTTGACTGAAATCTATGTTAAATGTATGTTTTGTACACTAATCACTCAATTTTTATCCTTAGCTAGCTAGCTAAGATGAAGTACTTAGCAAGTGCTCCTTGGTAAGAAGCAAAACTATATGGATCAGAAAACAGACAAAGGAAGTATATATTATCTGAGACCATAGCAGGAACTACTATATAGCTCCACTGCTCGTTACAGTATTCCAAATATCTAATCAGATTTTTCTTTCTTTATTTCTTTTCTGGCAGCAGGGAAATTACAGCAACAGCCAACATAAGCATAAGTGACAGTAAATAATAAATATGAAATGTTACCGAGCAGCACACAATATTAAACATCAACATTCCCACCCTCATGCACACACACAGTGTACAAATACTCAGCACTTGCTCAACATGGAGACACAGAAATGAACACTATAAACACATTCACACTCCTCATACACACTCTATACTCCCAGGTCCAGACACAAACACCGCCAGGGGGGCACTCTGCCCCCAGACCCTTTACTCTGAGGTGGAGACAAGCATAACTGCTTCAAAAAGAAGATGTGCAGGTAATTTTATGACACAATTGAGTGGTGCAGACTGAAAACATATTTGTGTTTCTACACCACTGTGCATGTAATCATTAGTCATTATTAATCTCTGGATCTCTTTCACAGCATGCTTTTGTCCAGTTTTCTTCCCCTCACCCCCAACTGGTCATCGCAGATGGCCACTGAGCTCTGTGCCTTGTTCTGCTGGAGGGTCCTTCTTCCCACTCTTGCTGATTGTTGGCATTTTTTCGTTTTTCTTTTTGTTATTGTCGGGTCTACCTGACAATAAAAAGGGCCATGAGGCAACTGTTGCTGTGATTTGACGCTTTATGAATAAAACTGAATTGAATTCAACTGAATTGAGTTATCTTGCTCTCCAAGAAGAACAATTAGAAAGACATTTAAATATGGTTAGGAGGTATGTTGACTCCATTAGCTTCATCGCCTGTTCACCTCCTGGTTTTGACCAGCCATAGCTTTCACATGCAGCCTCGCCACCGCTGCTTCCAAGCTGTCCAAACCTCACACAGCATTTATTGGTAAGTTGGAAAAGCGTGAAGGTTTAACACAATGTGTTGGGGTGATTAGACAACAGTGTTGCACTTATGCCACTGACAGCTCAAAGATAGTCTTCACTGTGGAGTTGTTACGGGATTACACCGTGAGGTGGGTGCAGGCTGTTTTGAGGACTCACCCTAACCTTTCTTATGATTTCCTTTGAGACCTGACACTGCTGCTCACAAATTACTCGTCATTTGTCAAGGTAAGTGCACAGAGCTGGATTATTTAATTATAAGACACTGGCAAAGAATCGGTTTGAGAGGAGAAGGCCTTGAGGGGAACCTTCCTTCATGGTTTGTGTGATAGCAGGTCACCTATTAATCGGAAGGTTGATGGTTTGATCGCTGTCTGCTCCGGTCTGCATGCCAAATGTCCTTGGGCAAGATACTAACCCTAAGTTGCTCTACAATGCGTCCATCGAAGTGTGAATGTTAGATAGATGGAACTTGGGTAGAAAAAGAACAGATAAAAGTGCTTGTTGGAGCTGGTGAATGAGGAAAGTTGCACATAGCACTTTGAGTGCTCAGTTAGAGTAGAAAATCACTGTAAAACAAACCAGTCCATTTGCCATTTTAGGTGAGAATTATTCATTCTTTAGCAGCTACCTCACCTGACTCCTTGATCTCTAGGTGTACCAGAATGGACGATCACATTCAGGAACAGAGACGGCCTCCAGATGTTTCCACTGCCAAGCAGTTCTGACTTTCTGTGGGGTTTCACCCAAAGGGATCAGAGTGTGATGAACATGGAATTGAAAGGATGCACCTCAGCAGAGCACAGCTCAGCCCTCGGAAAAGACACAGAATAATTGCTCTTTGTGAATCCCTGTATTGTGGGAGAAAAAGACATTTTGTCAAGGCATGCCAACAGCAGTTATAATAAATTTTTTCTTGTATAATAACATTATTATATCCAATAAATGTATGCAAATTTTTACTTTCATACAATGAACATTTTCCAAATTACAGATCACTTGAAGCGTCAAAAATGTTTAAGCCATCTTATTTTTCAAACATTTGGAGCCCTCGTGTCTTCTGAAGTATCCGCATGAAATTATTAAGAACAGAAAAAAACCCAAATAAGATCACAAAGAAACGTTCTTGTTTCCCTGTTGTTACCCTACTATTACCCCTTTATTACAGAAAGCGTTACGTGAATACTTTTGGCAATATAGTGTAAAAAAAAAAAAAAAATATGCCAACATATCAGCATAAAATCTTATTCTCTAAAGGAAAGCATAAACATCTTTGTCTTGGGTTATTTAACCTTTTATTACAAGAAAACCGATTAGTGATATAAATTAAACTCTGCTTACTAACTGTAAAGTGATTACTGAATTTAGACAGTAATGCATCATGCTGCAGCACTTCAAAAAAATGCAAGTTGATTTCCACCAATTTATCTGCTGGCAGATTTAATATAATTATTTGTTTTAACATGCAATAGTCTCTCAAAGGCTCAAAGCTGAATTAAAGCCACTAAACAATTAAGCCAATGTCCGTGCACAGGGTGATCCCTATGACAACTGTATTTCAGCATTTGTGTTACTTTATTTTAAAATAGCAAATATGAATGATAACATATAATATAAAATGGACACAAAACTTATTATTTTCTAGGTGATCAGAAAATACTGAGGGGTCCCTCTTGTGGTGCTGGGTGATATTTGCGTCAGCTTCATTGTTGCTGGATGGCTCCTCAATGAAAACACAATTCCAAAATAATGGTCATGTTTCTGTTTTTCTGCCTCAACCATAACAATTTGATGAGCCAAATACCGATGTGGCTTGACCCTCCAGTTTGTGAAATTGATAAGACTTATGTGTCTTGTTAGGATAGAGAGGAGACTAATAGAGCTGTTAATAATAGTTTAAGTGTTCACATAAATGCCACACACATAGTTAGACTATAAACCAACATGCAGCAACACATAGTTCCTGTTTGGCTTGTGTGTGTTTATGGGAATTATATATCATTGCATTTTGCTTTCATTTACTTTCTGCACAGTGTTCCAACTTTTTGGAGACTGAGTTGCAAAATACCGCACAAGTTGTTAAAAAGGGAGCAAATTACAAACAGCTGACACAGAAACACACTCATCTGATAGTTTTCAGCTCAGTGGGGAAAGAGAAGCCTGTCTAATCATCAATGTGTGGATGTTCCAGATCATTATGATCTGATTTACTTTTAGTGGTTATGCATTACATAGAAAGAGAGGGAAGAGGAAGATGATAGTGGAAGGGTGGGTGTATGTAAATATAAATAATTTATATGTAAATATAAAATGTTGTTTTTAAATCATGATATGTAGCACGTTATTACCCCCAAATTTTGCCCCAAAAACTGGGGGTAAAAATGTGGAAACACAGCTCGGTAATAAATGGTAATGTGGTCACAAGGCAAAAACAACAATGTAATAATGTGGTAATTTTTAGGTCAGTACCACTCAATTACCAGCTTAATAAACATTTAATAGCCAAGCAATATTGTGGTAGCAACAGTGGTTACAGTTGATTAATATTACACTGAAATTTATGTATTTGGATAATAAGGGCCCAAATACTGGGGGTCATAATGTGGAAACACAGAATTGCACATGTTACGAGTACACGGCAGCGAAATGCAGTTTGCATCCATCCAGAATTGATTTAGCAATGATTTTACAATGTACACGGTATGAAGGTATATTATGAATATGCTATAGCTATAAGTATGTACAGGCTATGAGCGGGATGTAAATATGAAAAACTATACAGAAATATATATACATATATAAATAATATATAATATATATAAAGTGCTAGTGGTTGTGAATGGTGGTGAGTCCGTGTTATTATTGTGTGTGTGAGGGTACAGTTGTCCATTTGCTTGTTTTTGTCCATTGTGTGTGTGTGTGTGTAGGTGGTTGTGGGTGTGTGTATGTTCAGTCCATGAGTCTAATGTGGGTCAGATGTCGGGAGGCAGAGTTCAGGAGTCTGAATAATGCAGTGTGCCAGGTAGAAAATTTTCCAGTTGGAGGGGGGCATTAATGTTGCATTCACAGCATGTCAAAGAAAAGAAAGCTCAGTGAATTACAGGCAAACAGCTTAACATTGCCATGGCAAATTATACTCGATGGTTACGATAAAGCCATTTTAACCATCGTACATGGAAAAACCCACAAAACATTCACTATATTTGATTTATATCGCCCACCCCTAACGCAGACAGGGGGCACACATGCAAACTCCACATAGAAAGGCACTAAACACACTAAACATTCCCTAAACTGAAAAATCCAGACCCTGGGAATATATGACAGAACGTTTTGTTGCCTTTAGCTTTTTATATTCTGCAAAGTAGAATTATAATTTCTCTTATTGTGAGACGTTGATATAAACAGATAACATCTGTTGTCAAACTAGTTATCAGTTGTTAGGCTTAGCAAAGCCTCAGTAAAGGCAGATGACAAACACGTCACCAAGTTGTGCTTGTGAATTAAGGTTGGTCACCAACTAAAACAACGCATCATGAAGAGCACAATTACCTGTTTTCATAGTGGCTTTCACTAGCTTTCAGACTTAATAGCAATTTATAAGTACAAGTAAGGTGTTTTGTTGTTTTAGAATTAATAAAAACATCTTCCAACCCTCCCCTGAAAGAGCTCGTTACTTTTTACATGTGTTTGTATGCACACAAACACCAGTACAAACATAAATGGTGATGCTGCTCTGTGTCTGTCACATAAGTACAAAGAAAAGTGATTAGTAATATTAACTTTCCAAGACTATTATATAGGATTATTCAAGTCAAGTCAATTTGCTTTAATTTATATAGTGCCAGATCACAACAGCAGTTGCCTCATGGCCCTTTATACTGTAATCAGAATCAGAAAAACTTTATTGCCAAATGTTGAGCAGGTTTACAACATCAGGAAATTGCTGCGGTACTCAGTGCGATATTATGGGTAATACTTGAATAAACATAGAATAAGAAAAAGCTTCTTTGCTGAGCAGATTGATATTTACATGAGTGCAGGTGAAGTGGAACCAGAGCAGCGAACACGAAACATGGTCATGTGTTTGGCTCAGAGTCAGTGGTGGCAACAGTCTTGTGCTTATTGTTCATGAGTCCAACAGCAGAGGGGAAGAAACTGTTTCTATGGCGAGAGGTTCTGGTCCGAATGGACCGGAGCCTTCTTCCTGAGGGGAGCAGGTCAAACAGTCTGTGTCCAGGGTGAGAAGGGTCGGCTGTGAGCCGAGCTGCACGCCCCAGTGTCCTGGAGGTGTACAGGTCCTGCAGAGATGGGAGTCTGCAGCCAATCACCTTCTCAGCAGAGTGCACAACATGCTGCAGTCTCTGTTTGTCCTTGGTGGCGGCTCCAGCGTACCACACTTAAACTTAATGTAACTTAAAGAACCTACAATAATAAAAGGAAAACAGAGAAACCCCAACAATCAGATGACCCCTCATATGTGAAAGGACTTTTACCAGTAAGAAAGCTCTGGCCGAACCAGGCTGAGGGAGGGGTGGCCGTCTGCTGCATAAAATAATTATACAAAATATTATTGAAATAATGGTACATTAATGCTTAATTAAACTTCTGTAAATATTGTATTTCTTTCTGTTAACAACAATGAAATGATAAAAATGTTTATAAATTAATATTAATATATTATTATTATTAACTAACTAATATTATTTTGTTACATTTTCATTTTGTGTACAGTGTTTTGAGTGGTCAGTAAGAATAGAAAAGCCCTTTATAAAAACCCCAGTCAATATCATCATTTTACTAAACTAACATTTAATTTAAGCTATGAATTTATTTTATTTAACAATGGTTGCTATGAAGTCTTGAAATGGACTGGCAGAGTACACCCTGCCTTATTCTCTATGACAATAGATCAGGTCACAGATGCAAAATACCCCCTTGTGCAAATATGAACTCTGCCAACAGCTTTAGCTGAGGAAGAAAACAACATAGACGAGTCTCTCTCTGGCTTGTTCCCTATAAGATCAGGGTGGGTTTATGTGAGTACTATTTCAGTCATGCCAGTCAGTACTCCCAGAGGACCGTGCTTTCATTCAGCAGGATAATGCAAGCTGCCGCACAAGTTATTTCAAAATGTTCACCGTGTGGTCTCTAATGTCTCCACATCGCTATGAACTCAACAATGATTCTTTGTACTTATAAAAATGTTATCAAATTTTTGAACTTGGAGGTAAGACACCATCAACATGGGTTTAGTTGAAAAAAACATGACAGTAAAACTAGCGTGGTGCTTCCTGCTCTAGTTATCAACCAAATCATCCCACCGAAGTGGTGCCAGACTTTCCCAGTAGGCCTCGGGGTGTTGCTTCCCTTTGTTCCATCTTGAAGTGGTGGCATTAATCTTTTGTAACAACACTTGAGCTCATTTGTTTTTCTGTGCAAGCTAGGATTGTATTTGTCTTTTCAAATGCTTCAAGAAGACATTCACCAAGTCAAACAATATAGCCCCACTACAAATCAAACCTTCTTAATGATGCCATTCTTTTGATGTTAAATTTCAGCCGCTTGGAGTCTTTGGGAAGCTTTTGGTACATCTGATTAGGAGATTAGAAAAAAAACTCTGAAAATCGGTCTGAGAAATATAAGAAAAGCAGCTTTGTGAGGTGTTTACAGGTTTCAATTGTGGTTGCTAAGAGAGGACAGGGTGTGTGGTCGAGCTCTTCAAGTGCTACTTTACAGCCTCACTCCCATGTTTGGCAGGATTGGAGTGCTGATCTGCTTACATCAGTGTACCAACAAAAAGCCTTTTCCTTGGAGCCACATTTTAAGGCTTGAAATAAACCTGCTTTAAGTTGTGAATCTGCAATTAAAGAAACTCTGAGGGCTCGGATGATAACAGAATTTCTGGATTACAATGAAACACCAACAGATTTTTCATAATGGTGTGTAAACTCCCATGATCCAGCTGCCACATGGTGTGGTCGGATCAGTTAAGCACAACTTGCACTTCAAATTCAGAGCTAAAAATAATAAAGGTCTTCACAGTCTGTGGTCAACCCCTTTTAATCTGAGTCCAACATCATAACTTACTGTAGTATTATGACGCTGAGATACTATCCCACAACTACAACACACTTAACAGCCTGTATTTGTAGTTTAATTATCTGTCATATTTTCTCTAAAACACATTTGTCAATCAAAATTATGTATTTATTTCCAAATAAATTGGATTCACATGCTAATTTAGGTCTCTCTGTACCTGTTAGAGGGGAGGCTGAGAGCCACTCAGCCTCCCCCCTAACACAAGAAACACTCACCTGCCTGGCTGTCTTCACTATCCCCCCTTTAATTGTCCCAGCCAAAAGAAACTCCTTTAGCTTTGACTCAAAACAGACGCTTCCTCCATCATACAGAACTGTTCTTAAAAACTATAAATAAATAGGAAGTTATGGATGAAATGAAAAATTCTGTGACAATGAACATTTGCATGATCTGCGCAAATGTGTCAGTTGTTTTCATGAATGTTCGAACGGTCTGTCACAATGAATTATGGGATGGCACTTTCTCCTCCCTTTTCATAAAGGATGGTTTTTGTATATCCTGTGCTAAAGGAAGCAATAAAGGAATAATTACAATCATCAGTCTGGAACTTGAAATGAAACCGCTGTTTGTCAATAACCACACATGTGTAAAAGAAGAAAGATTTGACAAATGCAAAACTTCCATTCAGCCTTACATTTGATTGCTAAAGTCCTGCTGCAGCTCAACAGCAGTAATACTGGAAATAAAGAAATTGTGTTTACACCGCATTCTGCAAATATAGTATCTATCCTCTTCGTGATCAACTTAGTTTGAGGTAAGATATCTAATCAATTTTTTCACAAAATGAATTGGATCATTTTGATTCAAAATGCATTTAAAGGAGATCTTTATTGACCTGACTTGTGATAAGAACCATCACTGTAGAAAACATGGACGACCTTACAGCTCTCCCAAAATGAAGCGAAACCGTTTCTGTCGCCCCCTGCTGTCTGGCTGCAGTATAGGTCATAAACCCCGCCTCCTCCACGTTAGTGAATGGGACTGGGGTCGATAAAACAAGTAAGATCAGATCAGTTGTTTGCAAATATGATTTCTGCCATTATTAGTACTCATCATGCTAATTTGCGTTCAAGGGCTTTCCTTTGTCATACGTTTGAATCTAATTACAACCAGAATGCTGTAAAACTGGGAGCAACGTCGTCATAACAGCTTTGACGGGCAGGTACAGAGCGCGGTCCACGTTTAAAAATAATTTGCGCACCTACATCGTTATGTATGGCTCAATGTGGGCGCTCTTTTCATGGTGCCTTTAGGTGCACCTCGTAAATTCTGCAATCTATAAGCAACCCAAAGACTGTTGTGGGTTAATTTTCCTTTGTTGGCATAAAAAATATATCTGTAATCACTTTGTTGTTCTTGTTGATGCCATGTTTCATATAATTCAGTGCTAAAATCACACTCATACAAATAATACACACTGGGATATGGACATATTTACACATTTCTAAGACTATAATAAACAAGCTGTTATAAACTGTCATCAATTATCAATCCTATATTCTTGTTCAAGCTGTCTTTGGTTGGATCTTTGATAATTTTCAAGTTTTATGGCTGCAGTATTTTGACATAATTACATATTAGAAATCACAAGAATTGTAACATTCACTGCTGAATCAACTCATATTCAAAAATTCATTAAAAAAAATTCATCTGCAAACACCCCCATATTCTTATTAAACATGTTTTTGGGTACATCTGTGATTTAAAAAAAAAACAAAAAAAAACCTAAAGTCTAGAAAATCACAGAGCTGCAGAAGAATAACTAGGAAATATGAAATACAAAACCATGACAAAGAATCAAAACAAGGTATAAACAATACTGATTCCAGACCCTGACACTTTGTTTTTGGAGCACTGCCACTGATTTACTGATTATTTTACATTTTGTTTCACATCTAGATAAGGGAAAGTTCAAAGTTCAAAGCGCTCTCTCTTACTTTCAGTGCTGCCAAATTTGAATTGAATTCCTTATTACACTTGTTTTATCCTGCTGTATGTGTCTGTGTCCAGATTCTGGAAAATACATGCAGTTCTCTGCAAAAGTGCCAGCATCTGTGCTTTTTCCACTTCTCTTCTCTTTTTGTCTTATCAGAATACAAGACTCTTGTGTACTGATTGTATACAGCCAGTTTCCACTACAAGGAAACTGGCTCGTATGAGGACTGCCACAGGAAAGGAAGACCAAGAGTCACCTCTGCTGCTGAGGATAAATTTTTCAGAGACATCAACCTCAGAAATCGCAAGTTAACAGCACCTCAGATTAGAGGCCAGATAAATGCCACACAGACTTCCAGTAGCAGACACATCTCTACATCAACTGTTCAGAGACTGTATGAATCAGGCCTTTATGGTCAAATAGCTGCTAAGAAACCAGATGCTGAATGTGAGTGATGCAGAGGAAGCCTTTTCTCCGCCCACAGCACAAACAGAGCCGCTTGAGGTATGCACAAGCACATTTGGACAAGCCAGCTTCATTTTGGAATAAGGTGCTGTGGACTGATGAAACTAAAATTGCGTTATTCAGGCATAACAAGGGGCGTTGTGCATGGAGGAAAAAGAACACAGCATTCCAAGAAAAACACCTGCTACCTACAGTCAAATATGGCGGTGGGTCCATCATGCTGTGGGGCTGTGTGGCCAGTGCAGGGACTGGGACTCTTGTCCAAGTTGAGGGACGCATGGATTCCACTCAGTATCAGCAGATTCTGGAGACCAATGTCCAGGAATCAGTGACAAAGCTGAAGCTGCGCCGGGGCTGAATCTTTCAACAAGGCAACGCCCCTAAACACTGCTCAAAATCCACTGAGGCATTCATGCAGAGGAACAAGTACAACGTTCTGGAATGGCCATCTCAGTCCCGAGACCTGAATATCATTGAAAATCTGTGGTGTGAGTTAAAGAAAGCTGTCCATGCTCGGACGCCATCAGACCTGAATGAACTAGAGATGTTTTGTAAAGAGGAATGGTCCAAAATACCTTCAACCAGAATCCAAACTCTCATTGGAACCTACAGGAAGCGTTTAGAGGCTGTAATTTCTGCAAAAGGAGGCTCTTCTAAATATTGATATTTGTTTTTTGTGGTGCCCAAATTTATGCACCTGCCTAATTTT